>CM068363.1:12283661-12323661 GCA_034769755.1 Odontamblyopus lacepedii
ATGAGCGGAATGAGAGGAAAGGCACGACTCTCCCCTCCTCTCCAGATCACTCCCCCTCCCCCCGCTCCCCTCTGCAGGACCTTCGCAATCCCCCCTCCACCACTTGAACACCTGTGATCGTTACTATTCATGACTATAGAAATATATATTTTAACCATTAGAATTTTTTATCTCAAGAAACTGAAAAAACTGTCACACCGCAGGACATCACTTGTGCATGTTCAAATTTTTTTCAGAAAAGTTGGATTTTTCCAAAAAAGAATAAAATGGTAATTATTAAATCAGTTCAGTATCTGCTACTGCTAACTGCTCATCTTAAAGCAGTGGTAAAGCTGTAATATTATTAAAGCAAGTAAACATCATTTCCTTTATGTTAGAAAAGCGTAAAGAAAAGTGTTATAGTCACACCACAGAACATGTCAGTGTTTAGTTTAAAATACAAACAAAATGAAACACAACTTCATTCTAAAACTATATGTCATTTATAGAATTCATACTTGTGCAGTTTAATTGAATTTTAAAATTAAAATTACTTAGAAAGTAATTTAAAATGCGTCGAAAATGGTCGTAGGGTCAAGCCTAAACCCGTTAGATCCAGAACTAAACCCGGATTACAGCCAAACGTCCACTAATGAAGGATCACTCACGTCCAACAGGAAAAAACTCACGAGGTTCATTGTGAGACCTGTTTCCAGCCGCGAAGTTACGCTGTCTGGGTGAAGTCCATTATTGTCTTATTTAATTTTATGTTGATTTCATCTACAGAAGGTTTCTCATGATTGTGAAATCAAATCCGTGTTAATTTAACGAACCAACAAAGTCTAGTGTGGGCTAAATAAAATCGGTAAAATACTTACCGAGTGGGCATTCTGAGACTGGAAAAAGCGCCAATATAAACATGAGCATAAACAAAGCCATTTCAGGTGAAGACGAACACTAAAAACTAAACAAAAACTTCAAAAACTAAGCGTGTCTTCGCTGGCTTTACCTGCGCCAGAACACACCTTACTTTCACTTTTACGAGTACTGCCTGTCAATTAGCAGGCGGGGCTAAATACGAGGAATAAATACATCAATATGGCTGAACTATATACTGTCTGTATATAGTATACGCAAAAGCACCGAACAGTGAAAGAAACAAATTGTGCAAAGAGCCCCTGCATTTCTGAGTATTGGGGCTCAAAGAAGAGTTGGAGAAGAACCTGGAAGGTGGAGGCGTCATGGTCATCGGAGCATTCGGGGCAGCATCCCCCAGACTGGAGGAGTGGCAACAGCAGATCCCAGGAAAAACATCAGTTATCTCAGTCCAGAAAAGTGCAGCAGGAACAGTGAAGAGACTGCGCAGAACTCCGAGGGCACCATGCGTTTATCTACAGTGACAGCAGCACTGCAGGACAGAGGGCTGAATCACGTGGTGAGTTTTGCACGATGTTTATGTTGCGGTTTAGCTGCACACTTGACCATGCACCGTGACCATTGTTGTATTTACTAGTGTTTGTGAGTATTTACACGTTTACGCTGAGCTGTGATTGACTTTAGGAAACATTCGCCCTGTTTGGAGCTGGCGCGCGTCTTTCTGTTCCGTGCGCTCGTCTGCATTATCAGAGCGGATGTCTGAGGACAGTATTGTGGTCACTGACTAAAGAGTTGGTGGTAAAGATCTGGCATAGAGTCATAAAGTCAGTGTGCTGATTAAATGCGCATAGTTCATTTGTGTTTCGCACGTAGTAAAGCTGGAGTGTACTTCTGATTAGTGCAAAGACAACTGACTGCGTGCGTAATATTATAGTGAGTAGACCTATTACAGCAGAGGAGAGGAGCTGAGGAGAAAAGCAGAGGAGAGAGGAGCTGAGGAGGAGAAAAGCAGAGGAGAGAGGAGCTGAGGAGGAGAAAAGCAGAGGAGAGAGGAGCTGAGGAGGAGAGAGGACCTGAGGATGAGAGAGGAGCTGAGGAGGAGAAAAGCAGAGGAGAGAGGAGCTGAGGAGGAGAAAAGCAGAGGAGAGAGGAGCTGAGGAGAGGAGGAGAAAAGTAGAGGAGAGAGGAGCTGAGGAGAAAGGAGGAGAAAAGCAGAGGAGAGGAGGAGAAAAGCAGAGGAGAGGAGGAGAAAAGTAGAGGAGAGAGGAGCTGAGGAGAGGAGGAGAACAGTAGAGGACAGAGGAGCTGAGGAGGAGAAAAGTAGAGGAGAGAGGAGCTGAGGAGGAGAAAAGCAGAGGAGAGAGGAGCTGAGGAGGAGAAAAGCAGAGGAGAGAGGAGCTGAGGAGAGGAGGAGAAAAGTAGAGGAGAGAGGAGCTGAGGAGAGGAGGAGAAAAGTAGAGGAGAGAGGAGCTGAGGAGGAGAAAAGCAGAGGAGAGAGGAGCTGAGGAGAGGAGGAGAAAAGTAGAGGAGAGAGGAGCTGAGGAGAGGAGGAGAAAAGTAGAGGAGAGAGGAGCTGAGGAGAGGAGGAGAACAGTAGAGGAGAGAGGAGCTGAGGAGGAGAAAAGCAGAGGAGAGGAGCTGAGGAGGAGAAAAGCAGAGGAGCTGAGGAGGAGAAAAGCAGAGGAGAGAGGAGCTGAGGAGAGGAGGAGAAAAGTAGAGGAGAGAGGAGCTGAGGAGAGGAAGAGAAAAGCAGAGGAGAGAGGAGCTGAGGAGGAGAAAAGTAGAGGAGAGAGGAGCTGAGGAGACGAGGAAAAAAGTAGAGGAGAGAGGAGCTGAGGAGAGGAGGAGAAAAGTAGAGGAGAGAGGAGCTGAGGAGAGGAGGAGAACAGTAGAGGAGAGAGGAGCTGAGGAGGAGAAAAGCAGAGGAGAGAGGAGCTGAGGAGAGGAGGAGAAAAGTAGAGGAGAGAGGAGCTGAGGAGGAGAAAAGCAGAGGAGCTGAGGAGAGGAGGAGAAAAGTAGAGGAGAGAGGAGCTGAGGAGGAGAAAAGCAGAGGAGAGAGGAGCTGAGGAGAGGAGGAGAAAAGAAGAGAATGCAGAATATACAGATTGAGGATTCACAGGTTTTAAACATCAAGTTTAGCATAAAAACATGATCGAAAAAACATCTCAAATGTGTTTAAAAGTAACTAGTTAAAGTAGTATTACATTTTTTACTTTTACTTAAAGGTGCACTATGTTACTGTTTGGTTGGGGGTCGGTCACCTGCTTGTTTCTATGGATATGTCACTGCTCTGCCTGGAATGTTCCACAGTATGACATTAAACAGGTATTCTTTATATTTATTCAATTACAGGTGGTTTTACAGCTCAAAAATGACTCGAAAAACAGGCATTCTGACTGTGAGCATGGAGAATAGCCTTTGACGGGTCCACCAGAAAATTTACCCTATTTGACTGTAACTGTTTGTTTCAGTCCACTTTCCACCGCTGCTTTCTTCGAAACACTGAAATGAAAAAGTTTTATTTCCTGTTCAGATGAATCAGGATGTGGCTCAAAGTGCATTAGCCTCACACGACGATGGCGGCCGCTCTAGTCTGCGCCTCAATCATAGGTGAGAAATACCCATTTTTATTTATTTGTATTTGTTTATTTCATTCACAGATATTAATCAATTGCAAATAGAAATCTTTTATGCACAACAACTCTAGTTTTCATGTTCATACATATTGCACTGGATTTTATGTGTTTATGTCTTATGTATTGCTTTTGATTTCTTTGTCTATAAATGCATTTCTTTCACAGAAATGCTTTGTTCATTTCTTCATTTATTTTTGGGGATCATCTGTAGAATATCTGGTGTCCATTAGGCAAAGAGTGACAGACAAGATTTATTGGTGGATTTTATTTTATTTAAAGGTGCATTGTGTAACTTTTCTGGTGGAAGGTCCATCACCTGCTTGTTTCTATGGCTACGTCATTGCTCTGCCTGGAATGTTACACAGTATGACATTAAACAGCTTTCCTTACGTTTATTCAATTACAGGTGGTTATCTATCTATCTATCTATCTATCTATCTATCTATCTGTCTGTCTGTCTGTCTGTCTGTCTGTCTGTCTGTCTGTCTGTCTGTCTGTCTGTCTGTCTGTCTGTCTGTGTGTCTGTCTGTGTGTCTGTCTGTCTGTGTGTCTGTCTGTCTGTGTGTCTGTCTGTCTGTCTGTGTGTCTGTCTGTCTGTGTGTCTGTCGTCTATCTATCGTCTATCTATCTATCGTCTATCTATCTATCGTCTATCTATCTATCTATCTATCATCTATCTATCTGTAACACCTTGAAAAACAGGCATTCTGACTGTGTTGCCTCTCCACAGATCTGACCTGTTTTTGGTCTCCTTGATGATAGAAAGGTTTAATACCGTAGTGTGAAAACATTTTAAACAAAGCAATAACATTTCCACCGAGAAAAGTATTTGACGGACCTTCCACCAAAAAAGTTAGACAATGCACCTTTAAGGCATATTTGAGCTTTTTGAGTTGGATTAGTGATACAGTTTTTGATCGCTTTCACACTCGTCTATTGAAGTATTTACATACAAAATAATACAACCCTAATTATGATAGCAGTACGAATGTTTAAGTAAGCAATACACATTGAGGAGCTTTAAAACTGCTTAAACCACGGTCCATGAGAATACCAAAGTCTAACTGCTGTACGTTAATACAAAGCCCCATGGTCTAAAAATGGCCGCCCATTCAAGCCAATGAGTCAACCTGAATGGCGCATGTCTCCGAATTCGCCTAGCCCGGCTAGGTACATACAGTGCGGTGGCTCCCTGCCCACTGAACCTGCGCAGTAGTGCTCTTTTCTCACACTAACCCTAACCCAATGCATACGAGCGCGTGCATAGAGCATGGTCACATGTATCACGTGATCACTTTGACCAATCAGAGTGAGAGGTGCTAGAGCAGAAAAAGTGTTTTTTAAGATAACAGATGAAAATAGATAAAAATTGCCACATAATCTGAACTTTTTGAAAGCTGTAGGTGCTCTGTCAGCCAAACACGAGCAGTTTGTGACTACATTGCACTTTATGCGAAAAATCCTTTCTCAGCTGGGTGGATTTTTTCACTGTAGTACCAGTGAGTGGCCACTACGTCAGCTAGAGACAGCTACAAAAAGCAAACCCTATTAAGTTATTTAATAGAGCCATGGTTAATACTGCATAACACACAAGTAGTTCCAGCAACAGCCAAACCTGTTTTACCTGGTTTATATCATTGCTCTGTGGCCATTGTATGAAGTATGAAAGTGATGTGTACGTGGCAGGACTCCCTTGAAAAAGACATTAGTAATCTCAATGGGACTTTCCTGGGTAAATAAAGGGTAAAAAAAATAAAATAAAAAATTGCCATGACATCACCATAGCAATGGTTAAACAAATGCTCAACTGCTTTGGGTATTCACAAGTGAGACTTTTCAGTTTGTAGCCATGGCATAAGCACATTATACAAATTGAAGCCGTGCATTATGCAGTTTTAAAACACTGCTCATTGTTTAATGCTTTTATATATCACTGCTACGCTGCTACCACCATGACATCACCATAGTAACAAGTAAACCCATCCTCAACTGCTCTGAGTAGAATGTAGGGCCTAGCTTCTTTTAAAACACTGAAATAACTAATATTTGAGACATTTACAGACAGCCAACAGGTTTTTCAGGTTTACTGGTGAGACATTTCAGTTTCTACCCATGATATAAGCCCCATTAAACAACTTGGAGAATAGAATCTGAAAACCACCAATCTATCTAATGAAACTTAATTGTGTTGTGTCGTAGCAAACCTGAGCATCTCCCCAGACAGGGCCCAGTACTTCGAGATGGACGGCTTCAGGGCAACCTGCCCCCCGGCCTGGAGCCTTGCCAGAATTACCCGCTTTGTCTCCAGGCCCCAGCCATGTGCTCGGCCCTGGGGTATTCCGGAGGGGCAGTCCTGTGTGGTGAATAAACTGCGCCACACAGATTCTGGGCAGTACTGGTGTCAGAACCAGGACCAGACGGAGTGTAGTCGCGCAGTCAACATCACCGTCATGGGTAAGACTGCAGTTTTCTAATCAAACCACAAGGCCACCTGGTCTTTTTTACCATGTTATCAGGGTTAAAGGTGCATTGTCTAACTTGTCTGATACCTTTCTCCATACAGATGTTATTGCTTTGTCTGGAATGTCTATCTTCATGGAGACCAAGCGACATTCCAAGATATTGCATTGCACAGTTAAAGGCACTGTTTGCTTTGTCCAGACAATGTGATTTAAAAAAAATAGTGGTGTCTGTTTTTAATTACTGAAATTAACATATGAAATGCATGTCTCAATTTGAGCTGTTTTTATCACTTTTAAAGCATATTTAAATTGTGTCTTGCTATGAGCCTTACAAGAGCAGAAGTATATCCCTAGAAACAAACAGGTGATGGACCCTTGTTACGGCCTTCGCGCCATAGTGTTTTTTTCCCTCCTTACTTTCCTTTAAAGGCGCGTCAGTTCATTCGCAGCACCTGGAAAAGAGGCGTCAGCTGACATAAAAGGCCGGAGCCACTGTCATTCTGTGGCCAACGGGTCCTCGTGCTGCAGCTACCTTTAGCAGGGACGTGCAGAGGGGGGTTGCTTTGGTTGCCCTGGCAACTGCAGGTTTGGCCTCCTTGACTGAAGTTGCCATTCCAGGGGAAACAGCTTAATGTTGCTTCGTGAGCTGGTCCTGCTTGAGGATTTTAAAAAACTGTCTGCCAGAGCGCAGTTGTCTTCCTGAAAGAGCATAAAGTTTCCTCGCTCGAGCAAGCCGCTGTGTCCGCAGACGAATTTGCCCTTACGCAGGGCCACGTTTAAGCGTGAGCCGACGTTAAAAACTGGCGAAACCTCAGCTCAATCTGGTGAGTTAATCAGAGTTAATGTTGCCCGGTTAGAGAGGCCAAAGCAATGCTTCTATTGCCATAAGACCGGCCATCTTATAGCGGAATGTGAAGCATTGAAACGGAAACGGCCTATATCAAAGCCATCAAAAGGGGTGGGGCTCATCAAAACGGTACCTGCCGGTCAGTCTGCTGTTACCTCTGGCCAACCGTCTGCTCCTGATGAGTGTTTCAAACCATTCATTTTTGACACCTTTGTCTCAGTTTCAGGAGAAGAAAAGCGCTCAGTCAAAGTCCTACGTGACACGGGTGGGTCCCAGTCATTCATCTTGATGGAGGCTTGCTGAATCAGGGGCATACGCCTTCTACTCTGAAGGTATATGTTGCTGCCATTAACTGCTGGCATGCAGGGTGGAGTGGTTCTACTGTTGGTTGTAACCGGGACGTTTCAATGTTTCTGAAGGATGCTCACCGCTTACGTCCACCCAACCACCCTGATGTCCCGACATGGGATCTTTCCCTTGTACTCGAGGCCCTGCGGTCCCCTCCATTTGAGCCACTTCCACAGATTGACCTTAAGTGGCTCTCAATGAAAACTGCGTTCCTTCTGGCCATGGCTTCCGCTAAACGGGTGAGTGAGCTACATGCTCTGTCTGTTCACGAATCCTGTTGCCGCTGGCATCCTGATGGCTCTGGGGTTTCTCTTTGGCCTAATGTAGCTTTTGTCCCAAAGGTGCCCTCATCTACACAGCATAAGCTGCCACTACAGCTTTCCCGCTTTGAGGTCGGAACTCCTGCTGAATCACACGCTCAAGGCATATGTCCACTCCAGTTTCTGTGCAGAAATCAGATAGCATGTTTGTCTGTTTTGCTGGCTTGCGCAGAGGTCGGGCTCTGTCAAAACAGAGTGTCCTCGGAATCCTCGTGCTTTCACGAGAAGGTTTTAGGGACTGGGCTTCCGGTGTCATGTGATGATATAGACTCACCTGAGCCACTGGAGGACAAAGGTGACTTTGTTGATATTAAATTCTCGTCCTGCGCATGCGCAAGGATGATCATCCAGTGCTTGAAGCACCGCCTCTGGTGGTCATCCGGGACTCATAGAACTGCAGTTACAGCCATAAGTCTCGTTTTGCATTTTAACATCTATATTAATTAATTTTCTTCTATAGAATGCTGTGATGCTGCCCTCCTGTGGGCTCATCACCTGCAAAGGGGTTCATGGGGGGGTCAGGTGCTATGAGGATTGGGCAGCAAACTGCCCCCATGACCCAGCAGGATTAAGCGGGAGAAGATGGATGGATGGAGAATGCTGTGATGCGATCTGAAACTCAGCAATATATCTCTACATGTCCAGCTGATACAAAAATGTTTTTAACTGATACAAAAATGTATCAGTTAAAATTCTCCATGTACATGTAGAGAGTTTGTTTATGCTCTGGTTTGGGACTCTGAGGTTCCACAATGAATGATGGATTGAGCCTCCTCTCCACTTGAACTCCCAGTGGTTCACATTAAATTGAGATCTGTGGGATCTACAAGAACAGTCATCATTTTTCTAAATTAAAGTTGCAGTTTGATGATAATGAAGTCAGTCCCTTGGTAGTTTGTTTTTTACTCAAGGATTTTACTTTTCGCTTTTGTCCGGAATGCCCTCTCACTCCTAAATTGGCTCAGATCAAAGTTAAAAGGGCAAAAAGACTTTATTCGAATATTACTACTTTGTTCTTGAAGTACAACAACTGGTAAAATTCCATCTTTATTCTTGTAAAATTTTACATAGTTTTTTTTTTTTTAGAAATGGGTGTGATCCTGGAGATCCCGTCGCTCCCGGTGAAAGAAGGAGAGCAGGTCACTCTGAGATGCTCCTATAAAAAGGAGGAATTTGACGATCCCACTTCAAAGTTCAACGCCTCCTTCTTCTTAAACGATACCCTTTTGGGACAGTTTCCTGGAGGTCAGATGGTGCTTTCTCCTGTGACCCGGAATGATCAGGGTCTGTATCACTGTGAGCACCCGACCACGGCCCGGTCCCTGCAGAGTCTCCTCTTTGTAGAGCTGAACGGTATGTGATGTTTGAGAAATAATGTCACTCACATCACATCCACACATGGAACAGGTGGAAGGTGTCATGCCCAAGGACACAACAGCATGTATCAGTTGCAGCTGCAATTGAACCTTCAGGCACTGAGAGGTTTAACACCAGAGACAAAATAACACACTATTTCCCACTTCAGGCCATAGAGTGTATAAATAAAAAGACATAACTAGCCCACAGGCCAAACAGGAAGTGAACACTTTCTGCTGAAAAACCAGCACCACGCTGCCTGTAACTGCTGCGGTCAAACTCCTCATTCTGACATTAAAATATTACTAACCAGAAATGGACTGCCCCGTTGAAATGAAATGAGCTACAGCCTAAATCAGCAGTGACGTCTTATCGATTCATACCCTGTCCAAATATTGTGTGTTCCAGACAATTATGCATGTATGATTTTTCATTATCAGGAAGAGGAGTTTCACTTATTTTGACTAAATCTACTTTTTTACTGTTGCAAAGGTCTATTTCCGGCTTTATCTGGTAGTTTTGAAATATTTTTATTATTTAGGGGAATATGACTATTCTAGATAATTATGAAAGTCAAATCAAAAAGAAATAAAGTTCAGTTCTGAAAGTAAACAACACATTTATGTTATATTAACAAGTATATCGCATTATATTTTATATTTTTAAAACAATATTTAACAATATTTTAATGAAAAATAACAATATTCAACAATGTTTAAATAAAAATGTGCATTTCACATGTTGATATATCCACCTTTCTTCTGTAACACTTTAACCATTTGAGAATCAACCAAAGATGTGAGTTTCTTGATGGTTTTGGAGTCACTTTTCTTGCTTGTGCTCAATATTGCGCTCCAAAAACTGTCCTTAGAAGAAAACTGGCGGCCACTGGAGTACAACTTCTGTTTGAGAATTGACCAAAGGTTCTCGATTGGGTTTAGATCTGGTGAAGCAGGGCCCGTGTCATCAGGCATCTGTCCTTGAACTTCTTCTTGGTCAGCCACACTTTTGTGCACTCCGAGGCCTGACGTGGTGCAGGGTTTGTTTGTACCATGGTATGAAATTTTGCTCCAAGAACTTGGTGGTTTTAGAAGAAGGCCTAAAAATGAACTCCTTTGCAAATCGCCTTTGAACGCCTTTGCAATAGTAAAAAAGTAATTTAGTAAAAATAAGCAAAACACAAACCCAAAAAATCATATATGCATACACACAGTAAGCTACCTTACGTTTTCCATTTACAGTTGTATAGATCCAATAAAGCAAACCTCTCCAGTTTTTCAACGTATTCCTTTGGCTTAGAGACAGCGGTGATCATACTTACACCTTAGTTATGTCAAATTTCAACTCATTTATATGAATATGTGTAGCTCATTTTCAGCGTCATAGAATGTCATCAAATAGGGCTCCGACTAAAGGTAGCACATATCAGGCTAATTTAGCCATTGAATTATTCAATTCATGTATATGAATATATGGAAAGGTAGCTCATTTCGACAGGCCCAGATCTTCCATTAAATAAGGCTCAATAAAATAAATTATTGAAACGCTGAAATCTTTATATTAAATATATAATATTTAACGCTAATACCATAAGCTACAGTGTGAGTTTCCTATTATAATACAGTGATATTTTATTCATACAGTGCCTTTCTAAACAAAGTTACAACGTTTTCTACACATGGAAACAAAATAAGATACCATTTAATGAAAATGATATTGATAAAATCAAATATTGAATCCAAAACATTCAATCATCTAAAGTAGTAAATCTAACATGCACAAGTCGATGCTTACAGGCTTAACTGGTCAAAACATACAATAAACCCATACACTTAAAATGTTACTTGTTACTCCACTTCTGCCTCAGGAGCTCAAATCGACAGAACACCGGCTCGACATGATCCTGGGGATTTTATTTCACTACTTTGCCCATTAACCAAGATTGGAACATTAATAACAGACCAATCAGGTGCTTTCTTTTGCCAACGTGGTTCCTGCTAGCGTTCGTAACAGGTTTGATTGACAGCACTGCTAAGCACCTGCTTAACTAGCTATAAGTGCTAGCCTCGATTGGCTTCACTGGGCTCACATTCCCTCAGTGCCCTTTTATCTACAGTCTATCCTTAGAGCACCTTTTAGAGATCACACCATTTTTATTGGTGTTCAAATGCACTGGTCACTAAACCGGCAGAACGATAAATTCAGTTCTGTCAACTGGACAAACGTTTTATGACTGAATACGTTTGGCAACTCATCCAAGAGACTGAGGGATTTCACAAACATGCAGACCGGCGAGTGTTTTAACTAAGCACTGCTGAGCTGCAGATCAGGACTCAGAGAATGATTGTGCAATGATTGACAGATGCTGTGCCCTCCTTGGCCCCGCCCACCTCTTCTCCATTGCCAAAGGAAATCCCTCTGTTCAGACTGTTGTGCTTCCTGGTGCTGGTCCTGCTCTACACCTTCATCCTCGCCATCAGCATCTCCATTTACTGCAAGTGGACTCGAGGTACGGCCCTTTAAAGCTGCACTACGTCAATTTTCTGGAGGACGGTTGGTTATTGCTTTGCCCAGAATGTTCCACTATGGCATTAAATAAAAATCATATCCTCATGTTTTTTTTTTTTTACCTTACCTTGAAAAACATTCTTATTGTGAATGTTGTCAGCGTATCGGAGCATCTCACATCTCTTTTACCGAGTAAATTTAATGCCACACTGTGAAATATTCCAGGCAAAGCAGCAACACCTTGAGAAGTATATTTAAGTTTAGAAAACACAAATAGGCGCTGTGCATAGCAGCTTTCAGCTCACTGTGTCTAAAAGCGAATGTAAATCTTTATCAAAAGCTTCAAATATAAATAGCAAAAGAAAAGGAAATTTTTACCAACTGAACAAAAGTTTTAGAGTGAAGACGTTTCGCCGCTTCCCGGTGTTTTTTATATGTAAATGTCTTCAGTTTGTGGTGGTGTTTTAACATTTATTATTCCTCAAAATTAGCATTAGCGTTAGCACTGAGACCCAAACATCTCCATTTCTAAACACTGAAGTTTTCTTCTCATTTGTAAAGTGTTCCACATGGGGTCCACTGCCTGTTCCCTCATCCCTTCATTACACAGACCTATATTTAGACATGCCGGTATTACCACACTTTTTAGTATCGCTATTCCCACACGTCATTTTTAAAGAGTTGTGATACTTTATCCAGGCACGTCTCTTGCTGTTAATCGATGTTCTTAATCTCAACAACTATCAAGTCACACACAAAAACGACACACACAGTATCCAACTTCATAATGACAAACATTTGTAGTCCATGCTACAATGGACACACACACCTATGCACATAGCCTATGAGCCGTCATGCTGTGATACAGGGATTTACCTTTACCTTGTGCTCGTTTTCCCTGCTGTTTCCTAAACTGAGCATCTGATGGCGTGTTTTCCCTTTTCCATATTCATGCCTTGTCCATGTTTTACTGTTGTCAATTTGGGAGTCTCAAAACAATTCCCTTAACATAGGTCACAACAACATAAACTACACCGTGTTGTGCAGATTCTCTTAGGGAAAAAGTGTTATATATCATCTTGGATTCACAATATTATGAATGAAGTCTGTTTTATCCCTAAGCAAATACTAGTGTGATTTACTCAGTTAACCTGTGGCATAACTGGCTCGTTGTGGAGAAGGCCACAATGCCACAAGACTCTTGAACGCAGCACTTTACTGCATGATTGTTTTCCACAGCTCTCAGTTAAGACATTTTCCCACTGTCTGAAATCCTACGTCCTACCGGGTCTGGAGTGAATGAAGAATGCTCTGTTAATGATCTCTGTAAAGCGTCTTTGGGGACATGTCTGTGAAAAGCACGATAGAAATAAACCCTTACTTACTATGTGGCTGAAGTATAGTAAAAAAGGTCAGAGTAGTGGGACGCTTGAAAAATAATGTTTATGCCGTCAATGTCTAAACACACGTCGGAATAGCAGCACAGAACTGTTTCACATGTGTCAGAGACATGCACAGCTCCCTGTCCTCTGCCTCATCTGTTCATGTTTACAGTGAACCCTCGTTTATCTCGGAGGTTATGTTCCACAAAGAACCCGCGACAGGCGAAATCCATGAAGTATTAAGCTTTATTTTTTACAATTATTATACAATACAATACTGTACTATAGAATGAAACCAAAGATCAAAACTTAACTTTTTCTGCGATAGCTGCATCTTCCTCTGCCTTTTGGGTCATGTCCAGAGGTGACTTTGTCGGTGCAGAACGTTTCATTTGTGGGTTTTGTCATGGAGAAAATTTGCAAAGGTAAATTTGTCGGGCTTTATAAAGACGAGGCACGGAGACTTTTGACATTGGTCTAAATTAGACTAATGTCAACTTCTGTCACTTCTAGACTACAGTCCCTGAGCCAATCAGGATTCAGAACACAATGCACTGTAAAAAAAAAAAAAAAAAAAAAAAAGCATAAAAAAGTCTGCGAAGCTGCGACAGGTAAACCGCGTTATAGCGACGGTTCACTGTATATGTTTATACATTTTAGAGCGAGTCACCAAAACGCCACAGATAAAACTGAACAGGAAGTAGTGGCGCTAACAGTGAGGCGGCTGAGCCCTGTTGTGCACAGAGACAATTGTAAATAAATCACATTTGTGAACTAAGCAGGGACAATATTATGGATTTAAATCGATAGTCCTATTTTTTTTTTCTTTTCTTTTTTCAGCACGAGCCGAACAAAAGCAGCAGGAGTCCGAGCGGGTTTCCCTCCGAAGAATCAGAGACGCCTAGCACCAGCAGGGGGCGTATGTCACTTTTCCGGTGGGGTTGGCCGTACGCTCATGTCCATGGAATGTTTCACAGTGTGGCATTATAGCTGTTTGTCCTGCAGTTGTTCAATTACAGGTGTTTTTATCACTTTAAAATACATGTCTTTCTTTGTGAGCTCTTTGACAATACGATATCACGATACTTTGGTTATTGTTACATCCCTGGTGTTTTCCGGTGCAAATCATCTCACCTATAGGAGTTTTTTATTTTTATCAATTTATTTGTTACATAACATAAAACAGAACAATAAAAAGCTAAAAGCCTTCACAGATTTTATTATCCGTCATCCACAGCTGAAATTCCAAATACCGTTTTGTTCCTGGTCAGATTGTGTTTACATAAAGCTCAGATTAAAGTCTAACCTGACCTGGCCTAAACTTCAGACAGAACTATGGAAATCTTTAACAAATCTACATTTAGAACTTTAAATGTTCCACATTATGTCATTAAACAGCTCTACTTTCCATTTATTCAAGTACAGGTGGTTTTACAGCTCAAAAATACCTGGAAAAACAAACATTCTATCTGTGAGTGGGGTCGCCTCTCCACAGATCTGACCTGTAACTGGCCCAGTGGTATCTGTTTGCCTTTATCGAGATACAAAAGCTTAATACTGTTCTGTTCTACAGACAAACAAAAGCACTACCATTAGTAGCAAGTATTAGTACCTATGGTAAAAACTGTATCATAGTTTCACATCTTTTAAGTAGCAGTTTGTGAAGAAAAAATTGATTAATAAAATAAAAAATAAAAAATAAAACATTAAAAAACATAAATTACAGAGAAAAAGCACTCTGTCCTGTTATATGAGCTTTAAAAAAACATAATTCAACCAAAATATTGTTAAAAGCTCAAGCACCACTGTGTATGCACTTATTTCAGTAGCTTTTTATTTGTATTTTTTACATTTGAATGTTTATGTTTTCCAGTCCTGTACCTGGTTTAAACCTAGAACGTCTAGAACATGTTTTAGATTGAACTTTTAGCCCCAGTTAACTGCTTCTTTTATTATTACCGTTTATATTTTTTACTCTTTCTTATTATAATAGATTGTGATATGTGAGTTTCTGTGTCCAAGTTATTTCCCTTGTGGATTGAGTGTGAAGTTTGTCTAAATCATGACATCACAAGGTGGAACAGAGCATTTTGAGCTTTGGAGATGTAGACAGACGAATAATAAACATGACTTAAAGCTCAAGAGTCCATTTTGTGTCATATAGAACCTTTAATGTGACTTTTGGATCATAAAATCTCACCCTGTAGTTTATTACTGAATAAAATGATATATTAAATGAACAGACTGAATTCTCGATCAACTTTTACCTCATGTTTCATGGTGTGAAGAGAATTTATCTTGACAAGAGTAAGTTAAAGTCAGGTTCAGGCACTTAACAGCTGATGTGTTTCATGTTGTGAGAATTGTTTGCTCGCGAAGACCAGTTTCCGTTTGTGGTTTTGTGCTTTTTTTTTTTTCATTTGGCAGGTTTCCAAGGTGATGAATTATAAGCGTGTCACATACTCCGTTGTACCATTCATCTTCATAGACTCATTTGGATTGTTTCAGTGCTGGAATTGTCAATCTTTACTGAATTAAAGCTAAAACGTAGCTGTTAACTGGAAATCTACCGCTACGTGACATCACAAGGTGGAACAGAGCATTTTGAGCTTTGGAGATGCAGACAGAAAACAAACTCCAATGACTTAAAAGTAGTGGAATTATCTTGCTGCATGGACAGATCATTTTACTTGGCACGTTGTGACTAAAATGAACCAGTCTCAAAACTAGTAAGTCGATAAAAAAATCTGAAAACAAGATGAATAACCTGATAAATGTTTTAAAATCTTGGTCAGATCAGAGAAATGTGCAGTGCAGGTCTGTTTTTGAGGAGGTAACATTATAACACGGTTTAAAACTCATGATCCATTTTTAAACCTATTTTTCACTAAATTAAACCTAAATATAAAGTGTTTTTTAGGTGGCTCAAGCTGGCTCAAAACTCCCTGTTCCACCTTGTGAGGTCATGAAGCGATTTATACCTTTAGTTGAGTAGAGATCGGCAATTCTGGGGCTGAAAACATCCACATGATTCTAGTGAAAGTGTATAGAGTTTAAAAACACAGTGGAGCACGTCCTGTATTACCACCATGACATCACAAGGTGGAACAGAGTGTTTCGGTTTGAGGGAAGAATGAAACAAAACACAACTCCTGCCATGTTTGTGATGAGGAAACAAAATAATCCCTTTAAATACTTAATGCATTCTCAACATCGACCACCAGATGTCAGCAAACCTCCACATCTAGTTTACATCTCATTTTTAACGTCTGCCCTTCAAATGTTGTGATTGTGTTTTTACAATAGTGCAAAGTACACATTATATATAAAAACAAAAGAAAAAAGTTCTAATGGAAGGCTTCAGTTCGTAGTTCACGTTTTAACTTTTCCACAAACAATCATATTTGGGCGAAAACTGAAATTTGAACTTTAAACCAATACAAGAATTCCATTATAGAGGTCTAAACTACAGGGTTAGCAGCTTTTACACAGATAACACAATGATATTTGAATAATTATGGGGTTTGTATTTGCCAATTGCCAGATTTCCAAATTCAAGGCAACTCTACAGTGCCATCTAGTGGGTTGAGACGTTATAGGTTTAGTTTCATTTGCTGATTCTTGTCAAGTGATAAGCTCTTTACATCAGGCATTGCTGGGTATCAGAAAAAAATCATTTCACATAGCATTTTCTCAGGTAATAACTAACACAGAAGCTCGTGAGAAGGTTTTATCGTCCAATCAGGAACACGAATCAAGTCTTATACACGTAATTCTGTTTCATAACAGTGATTAAAAGCAAATAGTAGCAAAGAACCATTGGGAACAGAAAGAAAACAACTGGCAGACACTCCCAGACAATAGCTTCTGGGTCACGGTGCAACATCACGGAAAGGACAAAGAGGGCGGGACTAAAAGTTTATGGTCCTTTATGTAATGAGTGTAAAGTCCCAGATGCCATCAACGTTTCTCACACCGTTCTGCAATACAATATGTCGTATAAACGGCAGATCAAAATGACTGATATCTTTATTTAAAAGGCTCGTGTTACGCTTTTTTCTGATCTGTGTTATTATGTTGTTTCCTCATCTCAAACGTACCTGGAGCTGTGTTTTCTTTTGTTTCATTTATCCACGTTTAACACACAAATCCTGCATATTTTGGTGTTTATTTGTATCGATCGAGTCCTTCTCTGGAACTGAAAACACTGTTCCACCTTGTGATGTCATGCCACGTGTTTTTAAACTCTATGCATCTTCACTAGAATCATTTGGATGATTTCAGCCCCAGAATTTCCTAACTCTACTGAATTAAAAGCAAAAGGTAGCTTGAAAACTACAGCTTCATGACATCACAAGGTGGAACAGAGCATTCTGAGCTTTGGAGATGTAGATGGACTAATAATAAAGGGTCACTCAAACTCAATGTGTAGTTTCAAGTAAAAAAAAAAAAAAAAAGATCAGATTAAGTAACTTGAGTACCAGAGCTTCAGACAGAGCAGTGCTTACAGTTAGCTTCACACGCCAAGGGAATGTGCTGCAAAGTATCAATAGCCTAGCTGTGTGTTCTGGTATGTGTAGTTTCAGTTTTATTAATTATTTTTAAGTGTAGCGACAGGGAGCAGACGTCGGGACATTTACAGTCATTTTCTACAGTAATAAAACCAAGATGTAACTGACACACTTCCTGATCACTTACAAGAAGCTAACAGTAACCACACTGGCATGTCAACAATCCGGTAGAAAGGTATTTCACTGCTCAACAGGAACATATTGTATCAGGAAATGAACGGTGCAGCTTCCATGATTAATTCAAAAATGTGATTAAACAGGCCACAATATGATATAATAAATGTTTTTAAACCCCACGCACTTTCACTAGACTCATTTGGATCATTTCAGCCCTGGGATTGTACATCTTTACTAAATTAAAGCTAAAATGTAGCTGTTAACTGGAAATCTACCACTGGATGACATCACAAGGTAGAACAGAGCATTATGAGATTTATTTATTTATTTATTTGACAGGGACGGTGTACATTAATGAACATTTCTGTAAATGCACCAGAGAACGGGAGGGCATCTCACTGGAGCAGGGAAGGGCCCATGGTTAAACCTCATATTTTTCCACCATCTTTGTAGTCCATTGTGCGCAGATTTGACCCGATTCTCCACAAAACGTGAAAGTCATATTGGACAAACTGGTTTTTTAATCACAGGTTAGAACATTTTGAACACCACGTGAGCTGCCGAACCTGCCAAACCGCGTGCCTCTTCCCAGCACCGGTGATGCGTTCACTGACAGAGGATGGATCCAACATGAGATGGCAAGAAAAATGACACATCGAAAGGGACGTTAAAGAGAAAACACGGCAGAAAAATGGCTTTGAGGCGTGATTTCGTTGGACTAATACTTTCCATCATTTTAACCTTAAAGGGTAAGAGTACAGTGAAGATTATTTCATCCAAATCTGGTCTCAAATCTGTGATGTTAAATTAATTCTATAGCAACACGAAGTGAAAAGAGTTAACGGTGCATTGTGTAACTTTTCTGGCAGAGGGCCCGTTATATTCTTTTCTTCCACGGTATGGCATTGAAACTTTCTATTTTAACCGAAACCAAACCAGACCAGGTTACAGGTCAGATCTGTGGAGAGGCGACCCCGCTCACAGTCAGAATGTTTGTTTTTCCAGGTATTTTTGAGCTGTAAAACCACCTGTACTTGAATAAATGGAAAGTAGAGCTGTTTAATGTCACACTGTGGAACATTTAAAGTTCTAAATGTAGATTTGTTAAAGATTTCCATAGTTCTGTCTGAAGTTTAGGCCAGGTCAGGTTAGACTTTAATCTGAGCTTTATGTAAACACAATCTGACCAGGAACAAAACGGTATTTGGAATTTCAGCTGTGGATGACGGATAATAAAATCTGTGAAGGCTTTTAGCTTTTTATTGTTCTGTTTTATGTTATGTAACAAATAAATTGATAAAAATAAAAAACTCCTATAGGTGAGATGATTTGCACTGGAAAACACCAGGGATGTAACAATAACCAAAGTATCGTGATATCGTATTGTCAAAGAGCTCACAAATAAAGACAGTGTTAGTGTGCTAATGTGTGCATCGTATCACCATGGTAACTGCTGAACATTCCACCACAGATTGATTGATTTGTTTTTATTTCAAGTTTGTGCCAAGACTAGAGAGACCAGACGTCCCTATTGACCCGGGACAGTCCCAGTTTTGAGCCCTGTGTCCCCTGTACCATCGGATTTATACAAAACCAGTGATTTGTCCCAGTTTTATATCAGAAATGTCCCTGGTGTCCCTGTTTTTGACCAATCTGACCCCTGCCAACAGTAAAGAGAAGCATAAACTGTTCTTTGTTTAGGTAAAATACAGAAAAGCTGCTTAAAAACGACCAAAACACAAAGAAAATGTGACTATACTGACTCACATTTGTGCCGACGGCATCACAATTTTCTATAGTTACTTGTTTCACAGTTTTATTATTACCAACCAACCAAACCAGGGATGTCCAGGTTTTTATTTTGAAAATCTGATTATTATTTCATGGTATATTTATTTGTATGCACACTGGTAGGGCATTTGATTACTTGTTGTTTCTTTTAAACAATTTCTGTGGTTATTTGTTTATTTTAAATGATGTTTCTGTGCAGCACTTCGGAAACGCTTTCAGTTTATGAAATGTGCAATATAAATAAAGTGGACTGGATTGGATCTGATCACTCAAGCCAAGACAGAAACAATACACATACTCCACTACATAGACCATGATCCTTTGCTCTGTTTCAGTGCAGACGACATGAAGAAATAACTGTTCTAAGCACTTTTACATCTTCATTCTTTGGATTAAGTCTTGTGAAGCATTTTTAGAGGAAAAAGTAGCAGATTCACAGTTTTGTAAATATCGTACAGTGAGATGTTTATGGTGAAAATATCGTACAGAGAGATTTGGATTTCGTTCCATCCCTAAAGACAATAAATGTTGCACCAAATGACTGGTCAAAGCATTTTAGAATGTCACTCTTGTTATTATGTAGAATATTGTAATATCCTGAGCCTCCCACCATATCGTGAGCTTTCCCACGATATCACAATAAATATCGTATCGTGAGGTTCATACTGTGACGATATCGTATCATGAGACTTGAATATCGTTACACCCTTAGTAAACAAGTCTCTCACGCATAAAATTACAGTAAAAAGCTACGTAGCGTTACAAGTTTGTGAAAATGTGTTCGAATTAATCAAACTTTTTGTTAAAACCCAGAAAATGTGCTGTTTAAATCTGTTTTGTTTTCTTTTTGGAGTTTTGAGTGTTAGTGTGCTAATAATACTTTTTACTTTTATCTGTATCTGTACTTTCTACTCCACTCAATTTTAGATCTGGACTGAAAAGTAAAAAGCAAATCAAATACACAAAAACTTTTACACATTTTTTAAATCCATTGAATCACTTAAAATAAGATTTTTTCATTACATTTGCGTTAATTCTCTAAAAAAAAAACAACAACAAAAAACAGTGAATTTTTAAACAGCTACTTCAGTACTTTTACTTAAGTAGATTTTTTCATGTGATACTTTTACTTGAGTAATCTGTATCTGTGTGTTTACTAACAAAATGAAGTACTTCATCCACCTCTGCAGATACACATGTAGAACACCCCCAGCCTGAAGTCACTGTAAAGTACCAGTACTTCATTTGTACCTCATGTATTGTGCAAATGAATCAGGTCAATAAATACTAGCTGCACAACACTATGAAAGAAAAATGCTATAGGCCATTCAGAATTATAATTATACTTACAATGTGGATTTCAAATCCTCTCACGTAATATAAAAGACAAAGATTTAACAATAATCTCCAAATATCCGCAGCCTCTTTGTCCAGAAAGCCAGGTTTTGTGTTTATTTTGATCAGAATTTGAAATAGAGCTTCAACTAACAAATATTTGAATGTTTTACTAGTCAGTTTTTTATATGTATTGTATTGTTAAATCAATTTTGTAATCAAATAAATGACTGAAGGCTTTTAATTGGAGAATATTTATAAATAAAGTGTATTATTCTTTTGACTTTTGGATTTAGAGCTCCTGTATTACACAAAACTGACTCATGTGAGCTTTAGACCAGGTTATGTTGTTACCTCCTCAGAAACAGTTATGTTGGAGTTATGTTTTGTTTCATTCATTCACACTTGTTTCAGTAAACCCCCAAAGCTCAAAGTTCTTAGTTCCACCTTGTGATGTCATGTAGTGGTAGTTTTCAAGTTAACAGCTGTTTTTTACCTTTAGTTCAGTAGAGATTGGTCATTCCAGGTCTGAAATTATCCAGATGATTCTAGCGAAGGTTTAAAAACATAGTGGAGCACTTCTTGTATTATGACATGACATCGCAAGGTGGAACAGCGTGTTTTCTGTTTGAGAGAAAAACACAGCCTGAATATGCAGCGTTTGTGTGTTAAACATGTGTGAATGAAATAAAACTTCATGTGTATTTTTGATGAAGAAACAATACAATAAAACAGATAATAGATGTAATTAAAGAATCTGACCAGTTCCGATAACAAAGATGACTAGACTATGAGTGTTTTTTTATAGTTGACTTGTCATGAATAGTCGGTGAATTTTTGCTGCTCTAATGTGAAGGACATTTGATGATTGCTTTTTCACGAGTATCAAATCTGTTTGCTACGTACTTGATTCGGACATAGATAAAGGCCTTTTGGATTGGGTGGAGTTCCATTGTTCTAACCTGTTGTATTCTGTGTTTTTCAGGGTGTCAGTCACAGTCGGTGGGTAAGTACAGGCACATTCTTCACGTCACGAGTCACTTTGGGGTTTTTCTGCATGAAATTCTTTTAACATCAGATTCTTTATCATCAGACACTTGTTTGACACGTGTTTTCACACACGGTTTGTTTCAGCCATTTAAATGAACTCAGACCAATGACTCAGCATTTTTTGTGCATATGTGAATGCTCCAACCGTCCTCAGACTCCCGTGAAGCGAATCATACTGAGACCTTTCTCAGGATGGTCTCAGTACTGTTCACTAAAAAGTCTGCGGCACGCTTCGCCTAATCTGCACATTGTGAAACAAAGTGCATTGGGTTCTCTTCACCTTTTTCAATGTATTGTAACCCAGTGGTCCACAACCTTTTTTGCGCCACAGACCGGTTTTATGTCTGACAATATTTCGTGGCCGGGGGAGGGTTGCAGCCCACACATGGGTACGGTGCACAGTCCGCGGCGTACAGGATGAGATGCGGTCTGCATGGCATGGTTTAGTCCTGCTTAAATCCTGTTTTACTCCTGGATTTATACCTTCTATAGACCTGGTTTAGATCTTGTTTTGACCTGGCGTAGACTTGGGTTCGACCTGTCCAGCGTCTCTCACAGGAGGGCGTATGGGAGGGGTGTTTGTGCTTTCATGGCCCGGTACCAGACAACCCACAGCCCAGTACCAGTCCGCGGCCCGGTGGTTGGGGACCCCTGTTGTAACCTCCTTCACTTGCCGCAGATATGTCACGTGACTGTAACCGGGAACACTCAGCTGTAAACATGGCTGGCCATGGTCGTTGTTGTGCCGATTCCAACGCAAATACAAATACAAAAAATAAAGATCAAGACTTTGCTAAACCTGGACGAGGTGTGAACAGAAATGGGACTGGGGCCCCATCAAAGCTCAAGTGGAAAGAGAACCTGGTCGTCTTTGTAATAAACTCACAATGTGAACACAAAATGAATTGAGTTTTTTTTTTTGTTGGTTCACTTTTTGGTCGACTTACAGAGGACTGAGTTCGGTTCACTTAAAGGGGATCAAGTGTGAAAACACCCTTAAAGGTCCCATATTATGCAAAATGGACAATATGGACAATATGTGAGCTATAAGTCATATTATACTGTTCCTTCCTCAAAAACATACCTGGAGTTATGTTTTGTTTAATTCACAAACTCTTATTAGTCTGTCTATATTTCCAAAGTTCAAAATACTCTGGTGCACCTTGTGATGTCACAAAGTAGTTGTGTGTTTGCTGCCATTTACCTTTTGCTCAGTAGATATAGACCCTTTAGTGTTAGTACTGATGTGATGACGTAGGCTCGGTTGTGCACACATTTTGGCAACAGAAGTACGGCAGAACTCAGCAGGTTGTCGAGCTCTGCAAAAGGATTATCGTCAAAAGATTGCAAATATTTCCTGAACAAGCCTTTGACAAATGGTGTCTGACTGCCAGACCCTTGTGCGATCAGAGAGTGAAACTTTAGTCCGCCGGAAGAATATGGCTTCTGACACCCACACCCATACACACAACTAGACATTTTGGTGCTGGAAATGTTTTTATCTCCGTCTTCTTCTGTCCGTGTTGAACGAATCAGAATGAATAGGGAAGAATGCCAAAATGCGCACAGCTTTTTTTAAAATCACTTCCGCCCTAAAAGACTCTAGTAAAGGTGTTTTTAAACTCCATACACTTCACTAGAATCAAGTCTAATTCTAATTCCAGACCTAGAATTTCTAGATTAGATCATATTTTATTGTGAGATCATAGATTAGATATTTGTTTTGCAATGACACAGCAGCTCAGTCATGTAGACACAATTCAAGGCCATCACACAGAGACATAAACACACAGGAGATTTTAGATAGTGTGTCGAAACATGAGTAAATGGGGGCCAGGTCGGGGAAAGAGGAGCCCACCGCCCTCTCAGCTGTTCTCACCACTCGCTTCAAGTCCCTTTTTTCAGCAGATGTGCAGGCTGCGTACCACGATGTGCAGCAAATTTTTCAATGGTACACCAGCAGGTTCTCAGAAGGTTCTCGGGGGGGAAAAAAACAAAAAACATCTCTGCTGGGCACGCTTTATAATGCTGGAGGTGTTTAAGGCTCCAAGTCAGGTTTTCACTGATCTGCACACCCAGGAACTTAAAATTTGGGACCCTCTCTACCTCCTCTCCATTGATGCAGAGGTTATTGTGATGACGCTTTTTTGTTTTGTTTTGTTTTTCCTAAGTCCAGCTATGATTTCTTTAGTCTGCTTTGTGTTCAGGTTTAACAAGGACCTTCTTTTGCTCATTGTGGCGACTCTGATTTGATGGATTATTCTGCTAATTTAGCTTTAGGATGGACTGATGTAATCAAATGAGGGGAAGCTAAATGCAGTGAGTTCTTGGGTCTAGTTACTGATAGACGTGATCAGGTTCAACATTTATGAATTTACCTTTTGGATATTTCAAGGCAAAGCGTAACGTAATCAATAAGAGTCTGGAAGTATGTAGTAATAAAGAAACATGTGAATGAAACAAAACACAACTCTAGGTATGTTTTTGAGAAGGTAACAACATTATAACATGGCATAAAGCTCACAAGAGTCCGTTTTGTGTAGTATAGGACCTTTGAAAACAAACAGTACTGCCTCAAAATGCCTAACAATATACTGTATACTATCTTGGATCAAAAAACAGTGTAAAAAAATGCTTTCTCAATTCATGAAAGGTGATGTTTCTGCATTTTTCTGTTTAATTTAAGTCCACTAACAAAGAATCTCAAACCTCACCCAAAACCTTTAAGAATCAGAAATCTGACACTGAGAAAAAGTGACTTGACTTGTTCAGGTTTGTGTCACTGTTAAGAAAATATGTCGGGGTGTTGGTGAAAGATGACACCTTTTCGTTCATTTCCTTGTATTACAACATGTCTTTGCAACCCATGTGCTAAAACGTGCAAGTAAAAGTCTTGGTTGAGGTTCTAGTATAGTGCAAAAGGGGGAAGGACAGTATTGCTTGGGATCTAGAACACACACTTCTCCAATACTTTATGAAGAGTCTGGTCACCGATCAGGAATCAGGAACACGCGGCAGAATCAACGATCGAAGCACTTAACTCTGAAAAAAAAGACAAAAACATATGAGAACATGGCAGATTTCTGCAGAACCAGAGAGCGAAGTACTAACCAATGTGTCACTGAAATAAACAAATGTGGTTGGACGATCATGTTTGGTTCTAGCTCACGAAACAGCAGAAGGAGCAGGGGCCAAACTGAAATATATAAAAATTACAGAGGAATATCAGTTTGGATTCACCAGGCAACTACTATGCAGAAATATAACTTTATATTACATTCTGTGTTGATGTTGTACCTTATCTCAGTGCAGTGGTCCCTCGTTTATCGCGGGGGTTATGTTCTAAAAATAATGCAATAGGCGAAATCCTTGAAGTAGTCAGCTTTATTTTTTTTACTATTATTATATGTGTCTTTTTCCACTGGAGGTCTTGGTGCAGGTGTCTTTTTCCGAGTGGAGAACATAGTTATTGGTAGTTGTTCGCGCTATTTTTTCTTCTGGGCGAGAAGATTCTTATAAACAGACATGCCAAATTGTGCCACAAAAATCCACAAAACAGCGAGGTCGCCAAAGGTGAACTGCGTTATAGTGAGGGACGACTGTATATTCGACTTTCTGAAATTGCATACCTGTCTTTCTCGGTCTTGCTCCAGCATGCGGTGCGGCCCCTCTAAACCCGCGGATCGTGGGGGGCCAGACGGCGACCCCGGGGTCCTGGCCCTGGATAGCCTCGATCTGGCCTGGAGGACAGCAGCACGTCTGTGGAGGGTCCCTCATCAATGAGGAGTGGGTTCTGACGGCCGCTCACTGCCTCGATTTGCTGTGAGTTTCACATTCACTTAGAATACCCTGGAAATGTGCTTAATTGAAATGAATTGTATGTAAAGTAAGTGGTATGTACTTCTGTGTGACTGCTGCTATACTTCTATATCATCTACCATCAACTGAAGGGACTGAAGATGGAAATTAGCCGTATGCTTAAATCTTTATTAATATGTGCTGTCCCTTTACAATTATATAAAAAAGATAGTGTTCATGGATTGAGTTAACAATGAAAAACTGTCACCCCTCTCAGTAACTGCTGCATTTTGGTCTTAAAATGTTCATATTTTGTCCATAAACTTCTTTATACAGTCTATGGTTTGATTACACCATAGACTGTTTGGTAAGAGCATAGACTGTGGACTAGAAAAAGTCGACTAAGGGACTGTAACATCACCCATAATGTTTGGCTCCAGTCACATGAATTCAGGCCCTCAAGTGAATCTGAGCCTTTTGACATTTTGTTTTTTAGCGTAACAAATTCTGATGAACAGCTTCAAGGGTCTTAAAGGGACATCTTGGAATTTTGGACATAGGGCCTCATTTCCTACTGAGCCAGAGTGTTGTCGATGTGTGGAGAGACTTTTGAAAATGATTCATCCAGTCCTTATAATTGCAGTTGTCGCTAATGCTAGGCTAGCGGATCTGAATGACTGTCTGTGTTGATAGAATAATGTTTGAAGTAACACCAACCAGGTAAACAAACTCGCCAGTAAGATATCGGACCATAGCAACACGAAGAGCACACGAAGAAGCCTGTTCCAGATATGGCCATGTTCGGAGGACCCGATGATTATGAGGATGAGAAGATTTGCATAACGGAGCAACAGGACTTCTTACCCCTTCTCAATCGCGGAGTGCTGGAAAGCCCGATGCCACCACAGTCATTTTCAGAAAAGGCCTTATTTTGGACTCTGTAAGTCATCTGGATTGAAATGATCACTACATACCACCCGGGAACGTAGAGTCTCCATCGTTCGTGTCCATTCCAGCAGCGAGAAGCCAGAGTTTCGTTCCTTCAGGATCTTTTACTGAAAAGTGGTGGAAACTTTGTGATGTCCATCTTTGGGCTTTTTTGTCGCAGTTGGTAAATGCACTGATTTACCCTGTTGCTACGTCATTGGTTTGTAATCCACTAAACGATCAAAAGTAGTAGGACGAGCGACAACAAGTGTGTCATGATTCTCTGTTGAAGTGAGTTGGTTACATCATAACCCACTAGAGCAAAGTAAAATTCCGCCGCTGAGCAAATAATCCCTCAACATGCGACGATTCATGCGATTCAAGGTGAGTTTTAAATCAAGCATTATTCTGTCAACGCAGACATTTACATTGATAGTCTGGCATAATAACACATTTGTTTCGGGTGCTTTGTGGATTATTTTTGTGGCAGGCTAACAGGCGGTCATTCAGATCCACTAGCCTAGCATTAGCTACACCTGTAAATATAAGGACTGGATGAATTTAATTTTAAAAATTGTCTCCATACATCCACTACACTCGGGCTCACTAGTAAATGAGGCCCAATGTCCAGAATTCCAGAATGTCCCTTTAATTATGCTATTTTTTGATCTATGGGATAATGTTTCCTCCTCAAAAGCATGTGTGAATGTGTGAATGTGTGAATGTGTTTTGTTTCATTCACACATGTTTAACACAGAAACTCTGCACACTTAGGCTGAGTTCTTCTCTTAAACAGAAAACTCTCTGTTCCACCTTGTGATGTCATGTGGTTATAATGGAGGTGCTTCACTGTGTTTTTAAACTCCACACACTTTATATAATTTCAGCGCTGGAATTGTCCATCTCTACTGAATAAAAGGCAAAAGGGAACTTAAAACACTCGAAGACCTACGACATCATATATGATACAGAGGAATATGTTTTATATAACCGCGCATAACTTTCTAATCGTAGAAGATAGAAACTTACTTTTTTTTCTCTGAAAGTGGAGACAGAGAGGTTTCCGTACATTTCTGTGGACTTATCCTATCCTATGTGCACGTCATCACGCGCAAAACGAGTGTCCAATAGGAACTTTGTTGTCTGCCAAAACATAAGCGCTCCAATTCATTTTGATCGGCCAAAACTTGGCCAAAGAGTGAAGTGAGTCAAGATGGTCGACTCATCTCGACTGTGTGTGTTTATAACAATTGAAAAAGCAGCTCTAAGTGGAGTTTTTTCTCAAATAAATGGAAAATTACACATCTTGGTGTGTGTAATTGCGCATCCCTTGCTATTTTTTATTTGAAAGGTTTATTTCACTCAAAATGAACAAATACAAATGTAATAAACACCATGAAAGTGCAGAAGTGCTGTGGCTCTGTTCTATGCTCTGGCCCTGGACTTTACAGGAGCTGTTTCCATGACTGGCACCAGAAAAGTAATGGGACGATTGCACTTTTTTTGTTTTTAGGGCAATAAGGATATTTTTTATTTACTTACAGACTTGATATTTTACATTTTTGTAGCTAAGGCCCTAAATTAAGCATTTTTATGTTCAAAAAGTTACATGTTTGCTGTGTGTTTTGTATAAAAGAATGTGAATTTTATTTTTTTAATTTTTTTTTTTCCATCTCTATTTCTGGTCCTGTAGCTTTTATTACAGCCACATGACACAACTACAGCAGCAGATTGTGAAATAACAGGCTGTACTGAACAAAAGGAGGTAGAACACTTCATTATAGGCTAAAATGGGCAGTTTTAAAAGCAAAATTTAAAAAATCCAGGTGAGGAGAAATGTACTAAAATTGCCCTTAGGTCTTCGGGGATTCTTGAAAACCACCGCTTCATGACATCACAAGGTGTAATTTTGAGCTTTGGATATGTACAGACTAATAATAAAGGATTACTCAAACATGTGAATGAACCAAAACACAACTCCAGGTGTGTTTTTGAGGAGGTAACATTATAACATGTCTTAAAGCTCACAAGAGTCAGTTTTGTGTAATATAGGACTTTTAAATATCACAATAACTAATGATCTCACACAGTTCCCTCTCTCCTCTGGCCCATAGAGCTGACAATGAGACGATCTTTGTGTATTTGGGTCGACACAACTATGCCGACCCAAACTCCAACGAGGAGGAGCGGCGCGTGACCACCGTGATGTGCCACCCGCTGTACAATGACGTGTTTAATGACTACGACATGTGCCTCCTGAAGCTGGACAGCCCGGTCACATTCAGCCAGTACATACAGCCCGTGTGCCTGGCCGCTAGGGGGAGCTCTGTGCACAGCGGAGTCAGCGCGTGGGTCGCAGGATGGGGATTCACGAGCGAGAGTGAGTAAAGGGTACTACATACACGCAACCAGTGGCGGAAGAAGTACTCAGTTTTGATACCGTATTTTCCGGACTATACGCCGCTACTTTATTCTCATTCTTTGAACTTCTTTGCTTTTACAAAGGAGCGGCTAATCTGTGGATTTTTCTTCCACCGCTAGGGGCGCTCTAACCGGAATTTCAAAAACAAGATAGACGGAAAATTAATACAAAGAAGAATATGCTACTTTTTATTTAGCAGATATAACACGCACGACAAATTACTAGCTGGTAATTATTTTCAAATCCTCACCCCTTCATGAAAAGCAAATGAAGGAGTTTGTATGATGCAAGTTTTAAGTTGAAGGCATCGATCTTGCTCCAGGAAGGAAACAGTGTTGTAGAGCCCTGCACCCGCGGGACCTGCGGGACCCAACACAAAACAGTGCGGCGTGGGACCATGGATGTATAATAAGAGTATTCTGAAAGAACATTCTGAAAGCTTATTGCGGGCGGGAGCGCAACCGCACAAAGCGGGCGGGAGAGGGACAGAAAACTGTGTCCTGCGCAGCCCGCCGTGCTGCTGCACATAAGCTCGGCGTCAGCGGAGATGATTAAAGTGACTTGTGGTTTCACTGCACAGGAGAAATGAAGGTAATCAATTACCGGTTCTTTTCTGTTTTTGACCTCGTTTTAAACAGCACAGTTGCTGCCGTGTTAAAAGGCACTGTTCAGAAAGAATCTGTTCAGGTACATAAATGTACATTTACAGTACAAAATCAGTCTGTATATACAGTAAATATAAAATTTTTCAGCATAGATATCAGCGGCTTATAGCCCGGTTGTGGCTTGTATAACATTTTTCTTAATTTTTTTTAAAAATAGTGGCTGCGGCTTATATACCGGTGCGCTCTTTTCTCCAGAAAATACGGTACTTAAATAAAAGTGCAGGTACAGGGACAAAAGATTATTCAAGTAAAAGTAAAAGCATCATATTAAAAAAAATTTTTAAAAAGTATTTAGCAGAGATTTTTTCGAACAATTAAAGCGTCAAATGTAGTGATTTTGATATAGAATTTGATTGATTTTAAGGGATTTCAAATGATTAAAAAAAAAAATTGTAGCTGTTTTTGCGTATTTATTTTGCTCAAAGTTGGGATGTTAACCCAAATTAAATGTGCTAAAAAATAAGTCCCAGTCATTTCGGCAGGTCTCAGTCTGGATCTAAAATGTAGTGGAGTAGAAAGTACAGATACTTACTCTCAAATGTAGTGAAGTAAAAGTAAAAAGTATCAAATTTACTTCACTAGCAAGGACCACGCCAACAACAACATTGTGCGAAGAAGTTTACTGATAAGTGTACGAGGTGGGTCGGGATGGCTGGGTTGAGACTCATGGGTGGGGCCTACGTCTCAATCATCAATTGGCCCGGCTGGAACGGGACCCACCCTCATAGACGTCTCATGTCTGAAGACAAACAAGATAGGGGTTGGGAGGGTGGGGTCGAGTTAGCCGAGACAAACTGGGAAGATGGAAACTGGAAAGGCTGCTACATATAGGCTTCTAGGAAATTGAGGTGTGGTGGAAGTGAGCGGTGATTTGGTGGAGAGGAGAAGAGGGCTGGAGAGGCATAGTCCTGCTCTGAATCTCAGGTAATCATATTAACTACATTTAAGTAAAGTACATATAAAGATTTTGTTTACGTATTGTACTTTTATTTTTGTGCTTTGTTACATTCCACCACTGCACATGCTAATGCTGATTTATTCTTCATTATCAAAAACACTGGACATGATGGTCAAGTTATTTAATATAATTTGGTGTTTATCCAGTCAGAAAGGCAGAATGAGCCTCTCTGGTCTGAATGGTCACGACCATAAATCAGTGCTAGTGCAGCCTCTGCAGCTCAGGGGAGGAATTCTGGAAGTTCTAAGCTTTTACATCAGCCTGTCCATATACTGAGAATGAGACAAACTTGGATGTGTCCCTATCTATAGGTTAAGGCTCTGGAAACACAAGTTCAGTTGTGATTCTAGTACATTCTTGAGTACTGAGCCCAGTACTAAAGAGCGCAGGATACATACACTTCCTTCAAATGACAAATATTATATTATGAGCTTTTAACTTTTTTGATCATTATTATAACATTTCTTTTTCATCAATTGATTTATTTAAATATTTTCCTGGATTATTACATCAGAGGTAGAAGTCTCCTGCTGTTTTTAGTCCATAAATCAGACTCGTTCGAAGCCTTTCTGCCCACATGCTGAGTTCATTCCAGTTGTGCTTGTTTTAGTCTGTCAATGGTAATTCCCTGTGCTGCCTGTAAATGGCGAGCTTTCATTCCACAGGATGAGCAAACCCGGGTGCCCTCCTCTGGACAACTCACAAACTGTACTGAACTGTTTTAAAACTATATTGTTGTTGTCTATAGATAATTTCATGCAATACTGTGAAAGACTATAAACCAGTGGTTCTTAACCTTGTTGGAGGTACTGAACCCCACTAGTTTCATCTGCGCATTCAATGAACCCTTCTTAATTGGAAAAATAAAATGTGTTTTTCAAATTCAAAACATAAGTATATATATTTTATTGGTGCACACATGTGAATCTATGTTGCACAGATTTGTCCGACCACTTTCTTTTTTAGCTCGACACAGTTAGTGTGAAGGGAAAATATTAAGACAGAAATTACACCATCACAACAGTCACAAGACTATTGCGCACACAAAATTTCCTCCAGCCAATAACGGCCAAACGGGGTAAATCATCAGGAATCATATGAGTTGGATGTGTGTCTGACCCCTGCAGAACCCCTGAGATTGACTCACCAAACCCCTGGGGTTCGATCAATCCCAGGTTAAGAACCACTGCTATAAACAAAAGAACAACATTTCCATAGAAACAAGCAGGCCACGTTTGTGGAGATGCAAGACACTTACAGTAAGGATGCATTTTGTTCTGTTTTTAAATGTGATAAAAAAAACTTTTTTTTTTTAAAAAACCCTGAAAGAAAACAAAAACAAAAACTAAAATTATTTTATTTTAGGTTGTTTGGAGGCTGAAAAGTTACGTACTGTGGTTTTAAGACTTCTTGCTTTTTTTCTTACTCTTTGTTTGATGGCATTGTTCATACATTATTGTTCATCTTTTGTGTTTTCGATGAGGAGTCACATTAGAGCAGGGCTGTGGCTCCTATATTCATTTGCACATGAGTTCACAATACCATTCAGCTACTTTATGACTTATGCTGAATTTAACTATATTTTGGTTGGAAATTTTCTGATGAAATAATAAAAAAGAAAAGTGAAATTTACAAAAACAATCCCGCCTTAACAAGGAAACAAACAGAAGTGATTCATGATTCTGGAGAAACACTAAACTGTTTTAATAAATGTATTTGTTTTGTCTGTAGATAACTTCACGTTTCCGGCGGCTCTGCAGGAGGTCAGCATCCCCATCGTCGGAGACAATCAGTGTAAATGTGCCTTCCCCTTCTTCCTCCCCCCGGACACTCTGTGCGCCGGGCACCGGGAGGGGGGCAAGGACTCCTGCCAGGTGAGACAGGCCAGGGGCGACTGACAGGTGAGACCGGGGCATTTGACAGGTGAGACAGGGGTAACTGACAGGTAAGGCAGGATGTCAGACAGGTGAGAGAGGGGAAGGGGCGACTGACAGGTGAGACAGAGGGAGGGGCGTCTGACAGGTGACACAGAGGGAGGGGCCTCTGACAGGTGAGACAGAGGGAGGGGCGTCTGACAGGTGACACGGGGGGGGGCCTCCGACAGGTGAGACAGAGGGAGGGGCGTCTGACAGGTGAGACAGAGGGAGAGATGTCTAACAGGTCACACAGAGGGAGGGGCCTCCGACAGGTGAGACAGAGGGAGGGGCGACTGACAGGTGAGACCAAGGGAGGGGCCTCCGACAGGTGAGACAGAGGGAGGGGCAACTGACAGGTGAAACAGGGGCAGTGGGTCTGACAGGTTTGAAAGGGGTAGGGGTGAGTGACAGGTGAGACAGTTTAGTTTAGTTTAGTTTAGTTTATTATTTATTTGTCAGGGACCATGTACAAACACATTCATCTTAGAAAAGAGGAGATGTTTTGCACCAGATTTAGCAAAAAAGCTATTTTCCATCTGCAGTCCCTGGGCAGGTGCGCACTAAAAGTAACATGCTACAAATAGTACAACAAACAGGGAGAGGAACGTCTGACAGGTGAGACAGGGAGAGGGACGTCTGACAGGTGAGACAGGGAGAGGGACGTCTGACAGGTGAGACAGAGGGAGAGGCAACTGACAGGTGAGACAGAGGCAGGGGCATCTGACAGGTGAGACAGAGGAAGGGGCATCTGAGTATATTTTCTTTTGTCTGTGTGGCGTTTTTTCAGACAAAGTTCTAGTTGTAATTTCTGTTCAAAAGTTCACATTTTAAACTCATCAACAGCTGAGAGAAGTCGGAAATCTGAAGTTTAAACTAATCCAAGAATCCCGTGTATTTCAGAACATGTCTAAACTCCAGGGTTATATTAGCTTTTCCACATTAAAAACATACCTAGATATTTTTAAACTCACCCTGTGTCACTTGATTCATGACTTTGTTTTTGTGTGCGGCAGGGTGACTCGGGGGGCCCCCTGGTGGTGAAAGAGGGCGGGAGCTGGGTGCAGGTTGGCGTGGTCAGTATCGGGGAAGGGTGCGGGCGCCCAATGATCCCCAGCGTCAACAGCGAAGTGTCTCTGTACGAAGACTGGATCAGGAATGTGACGTCCTCCAGCAAAAGTCCCGGCTTTGTCAACGTCACGGCAACGGGAGAAGATCCAGATGAAAGCTTTATCTGTACTACACCTGCTCCTACGATTACTACTGCGACTACGACAGATATGACCACTACTACTTCTCCTACAACTACAATTATTTCTACTACTATTAATGTTAACACAGACGACGACTACTTCACTACTGCTACTGCTACTACTGCTGCTACTACTGCTACTACTACTATTAATGTTAACACAGACGATGACTACTTCACTGCTACTACTGCTACTACTACTACTGCTACTACTACTGCTACTACTACTGCTACTACTGCTACTACTACTATTAATGTTAACACAGACGACGACTACTTCACTACTGCTACTACTACTGCCACTACTGCTACTACTACTCTTAAGGTTAACACAGATGATGACTACTTCACTACTGCTACTACTACTGCTACTACTACTATTAATGTTAACACAGACGATGACTACTTCACTGCTACTACTGCTGCTACTACTACTGCTACTACTGCTACTACTACTATTAATGTTAACACAGACGATGACTACTTCACTGCTACTACTGCTGCTACTACTACTGCTACTACTGCTACTACTACTATTAATGTTAACACAGACGACGACTACTTCACTACTGCTACTACTACTGCCACTACTGCTACTACTACTCTTAAGGTTAACACAGATGATGACTACTTCACTACTGCTACTACTACTGCCACTACTGCTACTACCACTGTTAAGGTTAACACAGACGATGACTACTTCACTGCTACTACAACTACTACTACTATTACTACTTATCCAACTACTAAACATACTACTCCAGATAAAGATGAAAACGGAAATATTTTTGACCACGGGGAAAGTGTTGTGGTGAACCTGAGTCAGGTTCTGTACTTGTGTGGTTTGGCCTTGTCACTTTATGTTTTGGGTTAGAAATTCTATTACTACATAGAATATGAGAATACAAAATTACTACTACTGCTACTACTAGCACTGCTGCAACTGCTTTTACAACTACTACAACCTGCACTGTTACTATTACTACTTCTACTACCACTGCCAACTGCTGCCACTACTACTATTACTACTACTACTACTACTACTACTACTACTACTATAACCACTACACCCCACACTGCTGCTACTACTACCACTGCTACTACTTCAAATTACTATTACTACTACCACCACTGCTGCTGCTACTAACACTACTACTACTGCCACCACTTTTATTGGCACTACTACTGCCACTACTACTACTGCTGCTGCTACTACTCCTGTCACTATTACTGCTACAACAACTACTACGACTACCACTACTAATACTACTACTACTACAACTGTGGCAACTACTATTATATGCCATTACTACTACTATTACCACTGCTACTGCTACTACTGCTGTCACTACTACTGCCACTACTATTACAACTATACTACTGCTACTATTAATACCACTACTACTGCTATCACTACTACTACCACTACTGTTACTACTACTACTACTGTTGCTGCAACTACTATTACTGCCACTACACCTATTGTCACTACTATTGCTACTACTGTGACTACTACTATTATGACTACTACTACTGAAACTACGATAACAACCTTACAACCTGCACTGCTGTTACTACTGCTGCTACTGCAAACTACTATTAGTCTGAATTTTTATAAAAAGCTGTGAAACATTTAAAGTCGGCATTTATATTCAAATCCAAAACAGATAGTTGAAGAATCAGATCATTCCCTGAATACAGTTGATTTTTGTTGCATAAACCAATGAGGTGGGATCATGTGGGTAATACAGGGTTTTAATATTATAGCACACAAAGCAGATTCAATGAAATTTAAAGCCGCAGTGTGTAAGTTTCTGAAGGTGGCACGACAACTGCATGATTCCATGGAAACAGAAAGTTAAAACCATACTCCATGGAGATAGTTTTATGCCATACTGCGAAAGCTTATAGCCAAAATAAAATTTAAAAAAAAACATGGAAACAAGCAGTCAAGTTTGTGTAGAGTCTGGTTTGTGGAGATGCAAGCCTACTCACACTAAGAATACATGTTTTTCTATGTTTTTAAGTGCAAAACAAATTAAAGACTAAAATAATAAAATATTGTTTTAGTTTTTTAGAGGCTGAAAAGTTGTGGCTTTAAGTGTAATGCTGATTGTTGTGTCTTGTTAGTATCGCACTCAAAACGCAAATGTGTAACAATTTATGGAGTAACTCTATGGAATGGACACACTGATGAGATTAAACAATGCGGTAATATAATACTTTTAAAAAATCTTTAAAATGTATACAAAAAAGTTAATTGATAATTACAGAAACTGTGATGAATGTATTTAATAATAATAATTCTGTTAAGAGAAAAAACTGTAACTTGTGTTTTATGTAGATGCGTTTTGTTTGTGACTTGTTAAATGTTACAGTTCATCATGTTCTGTGTTATTAATGTTTGAGACAAATAAATGGCTTATACTGAATTTAACAGCATTTTGGTTGAATATTTTGTGATGAAATAAATAATAAAAGAACTGAAATGTACAAAAAAAAACAAAAAAAACAAAATCCATAATCTCTGAGCCCTTATTGGTTTGGTTCATCACAACATTCTAAACTAGGGCTGCATGTAAAGAACATTGTATTTGCTTAATGATTATATTTGTAATTTTTGTTTAATAATAGGATTCTGTTTAGAGTTCACATTGTAACCCAACCAGATCACAAAAAAGACTGACACAAAGACTGATTTAACAAAAAGACTGAAATATGAACTGACAAACTCATACAAGGATCATGTTTCAGATATGTACAAATCTAAACTACAGAGTTAGTTTTTATGCACAATAAGAAGGAGACTCCAACACTTTACAAAGATGTGAGTCTGATCACTGGTGGATCTTGAGCTCAGGTAGGTGTGACTGACAGGTAGATTAGCCAATCAGAGACATGCATGATCCGTCTCTACCTTAACAAATATGACTGCTGATGAGCAAAAGAGAAAGGGAAAAAAATATTACAGGGGACTGAAATGAATCAATGAGTAAAGCACTAAACTCTGTTCATCTGAGGTGAGAGAAATGTGATTTTATGGATTTGTAAATCTGACCAGGTTCTGGCTCAAGGCACAACAGAGTGTGGACCAGAACAACATCTGTGCAAAAATACACAGAGATGACAGTCAAATAATGCCCCCTGTCCTCTCTGAAATTGACATTAAATCAAATCCAGACTGAGGTCCAGACAGAGCAGTGCCTCCCATCAGTATAATCTCAGATTTTAAAACAATCTATGATTGAAAAATCAGTATTGACCCACGGTCTGAGAAAAAGCAGAAAAAGCAGTTTTTGCTTGAAGAAAATAGAAACATGAAGCTACTAGCAGGGATTATAATAAGTCCTCTGGGGAAAGTTCCACAGTAAAGCTCTGGTGGGCGGTTTCCTACAAAAACATACATTTTTGACAACAGCAGTTTAAACAGACCAAGATGTTCTACTCTCATCTGCTCCTCGGCTTCGCTCTGGCTCTTTCAGCTCTTAATGGTGAGAAAACCTACATTTGTGCTTTTTAGGTCATAGATGTGTGTTGGCAGAGCTGCACGAGTGACCCGTTCACTGAAGTAACAGCACTGTTACTTCAAATAATGTTATTAGTAGAGGTAAAAGTAGTGACTCGAATAATTACTTAGAGTACTCCTCAAGTACTGAGTAACTCCATTGTCAGGAAGTATAGTACACATTCCTCAGGGGTATAGCACTGGATTGAGCACTTCACCATTCAAAAGACAGAATATTGTGTTTTGAATTGTTAATTTTGAGGCGTCTATAAATAAAATATTATCACCACAAGTTAATTAAAACAACTGGACTTCATAAACTTTTGCAGCAACCAACCAAGCAGCTTCTTCTGGGCTTTGTGTTGGTGTCTGTGGCTCCACTGGATGTAGCAATGGAGCTAACAGGTGTCAGCCCACTTCTGTACAGGCTAAACCAGCCCCAGACACCAACACAAAGCCCTGAAGAAGCTACCTGGCAGTGAAACGTCGGCTGCAAAAGTTTAGTAAGTCCAGTTTTTTTTTTATTAATTTCTGATAATATTCGTCTCATTTTAATCTGTTGGTGCTGAGGCAGAATGAACAGAACTCTTTATCTTATCATTGATTCATTATTATATGTAATTCATTCTCTGTGGTATTAAAAATGCTTCTGTGCTGTTTTCTTTCAGGTTCTCATGCACAAGGTAAGCTCCGATGACACTAAAGTGGAAGGCATGCACTTCCATACTGTGTCAGCTTCAGTTTTATTTGGTAAATCATGTATTTTAAAATTGAAGACTTAATGCATGCACAACAAATGCAAATGCGGCAACACAACAAAAAGCCACAACACACCAAAAAAAGCCACATCAGAATGACTCTATTTTCTGACCCGGAAAGGCTTACAACAAATGCAAACGCCGCAACACAAATGCAAATGCTGCAACACAAATACAAACACCGCAACACAAATACAAATGCCATAACACAAATACAAACGCCACAACACAAATGCAAATGCAGCAACACAAATACAAAAGCTGCAACACAAATGCAAATGCAGCAACACAAATACAAAAGCTGCAACACAAATGCAAATGCTGCAACACAAATACAAACACCGCAACACAAATACAAATGCCACAACATAAATGCAAAAGCCACAACACAAATACAAAGTCCTCAACACAAATGCAAACGCAACAACACAACAAAAAGCCAGAACACAAACACCGCAATACAAATACAAACACCACAACATAAATACAAATGCCACAATACAAACACAAACGCTACAACACAAATACAAACACCGCAACACAACAAAAAGCCACAACACACACAAGAAAGAGAGACTTAGAGCGAGACAGATTGAGAGAAAGGGGGAGAGACAGAGAGAAAGACAGAGAGAGAGAGAGACTTAGAGAGTGACAGACAGACAGACAGACAGAGAAAGGAGGAGACAGAGAGAAAGAGAGATTGAGAAAAACAGAGGAAGAGACAGGGAGAGAGAGAGAAAGACACAGAGAGAGACAGAGAGAGAGACAGTGAGAGAGTGAGAAAGGTGGAGAGGGAGAGAGAAAGAGAGAGAGACAGAAAGACAGAGAAAGAGAGAGAGTGACACAGAGAGAGTGGCAGAGAGAGAGAGAAAGGGGGAGAGGGAGGAAGAGAGAAAGAGAGAGAGAAAGAGACAGGGAGCGAAAGAGAGAGAGTGAGAAAGACAGAGAGAGATTTAGAGAGAGACAGTGAGAGAGAGAAAAAGGGGGACAGGGAGAGAGAAAGAAAGAGAGACAGACAGAGCCAGTGGGAGAGAGACTGTGAGAGACAGAGAGAGAAACAGAGAGAGAGAAAGGGGGAGAGGGAGAGAGACAGAAAGACAGAGAAAGAGAGAGTGGCAGACAGGGAGAGAGAGAAAGAAAGGGGGAGAGAGAGACAGAGAGAGACTTAGAGAGAGAGAGCGAAAGGGGGAGAGAGAGACAGAGAGAGACGTAGAGAGAGACAGAGTGAGAGAGAGAAAGGGGGAGAGAGAGACAGAGGGAGACTTAGAGAGAGAGAGAGAGAGAGAGAAAGGGCGAGAGGGAGAGAGAAAGAAAGAGACAGAGAATGACAGACAGAGAGAGAGTGACAGAGAGAAAGAGACAGAGAGAGAGAGAAAGACTGAGAGAGAGAGACAGACAGAGAGAAATGGGGAGAGGGAGAGAGAGGCAGAGAAAGAGGGACAGAGAGAGGGAAACAAAGAGTAAGTGAGAGCGTGTGAAGGGATTCAAACACATTCGAGCCTTTGCGTTACGGTAAATCACAGGCCTGTTTCCTTCTTCTGTCAAGTCTCTGTTGTGTTGGAACAATGTCAGACTGACCCCATAACGTACAGGAAAGTGTACAGAGCGTCCAAGGCGGAGCTGCAAGAGATAATCCACCTACACACTGGATTTATTGTCAATGTACAAAATACGACAAAACCTGTTGTCAGATACAGGGCTCAGATTACAGGGAGAGGCCGTTCACTTTCCTCTTTAAGACCATTGTGGAGTGTCAAAAAGGACTAATCCAGGACTTAACCAGGGCTAATCTAGGACTAAACCAGGTCTAAACAGGTACTAAAGCAGGACTGAACCAGGACTAAACCAGAACTATTCCAGGACTTAAACAGGTTTAAAACAGGACTAAAGCAGGGCTAAACCAGGACTAAACCAGAACTAAACCAGGACTTAAACTGGTTTAAACCAGGACTAAAGCAGGACTGAACCAGGACTAAACCAGAACTATTCCAGGACTTAACCAGGGCTAAAACAGAACTATACCCAGGTCTAAACCACTGCTAAACCAGGACTAAAAGCAAACTAAACTTAGAATATACCAGGACTGAACCAGGACTAAAGCAGGACTAAAAGCAAACTAAACCAGGACTATACCAGGACTAAACCGGCACTAAAACAGAATTAAACCCGGTCTAAACCAGTGCTAAATCAAACCTAAAACAGGACTAGAACAGGACTACACCAG
>CM068363.1:12328661-12516161 GCA_034769755.1 Odontamblyopus lacepedii
TCCACCTTGTGATGTCACGTGGTAGTACAGGAAGTGCTCCACTGTGTTTTTAAAGTCCATAAACCTTTACTAGAATCATTTGAAGTTCAGAATTGGAATTGCCAATAGCTACTGAACAAAAGGTAAAAGATAGCAGCTGTTAAAGGGGAACTCCAGCACGTTTGAAGCTAAAGACCATTGCTAGAGGTGGTCAAATACTGTCAGAAGCCAAAAAACGGCACAGATCAGTGTTTTCTAGGCGGAGATCTCACTGTGGTAGTGAGTCTGTCAATGCCAATTTGCTTCACACTGAAGAAGCCTAACACCACTTTAACCCATCTTACAACAAACACAAGTCTAACAAACAAAACGCTCTGCCTGGCTCACTCAGTGTCTGGAAACGTTACAAAAGAACTTTATAAGCAGCCCAAAAGACTTGATTGCCGGCTCCAGCGGCGGCGAGAGGCTCAAGCCTCGAGCCACCAGAAGCAACAAGTGAAGATCGACTGCTGACGGTGAAGAAGAAGAGAAACTAAAAGTTGTTGAAAGAAAATGGTTCGGGAATGTATATTTTTTAGCGTTTTTCAAAAAATATAATTCACGTAACTAAATGGGATTAGAAACGACATCGGTGATCGAGTTTTTTGGGCTTTGGCTTTAAATTGAAAATTACCACTCCATGACATCACAAGGTGGAACAGATCATTTTGAGCTTTGGAGATGTACAGACTAATAATAAAGGATTACTCAAACATCTCTCTCTCTTTACCTCTATCTCTCTCTCAGGGTGACTCAGGGGGTCCTCAGGTGGTCCAGTTGAACTCGATCTGGGTGCAGGTGGGCGTGGTGAGCTTCGGCGAAGGCTGTGCCCGCCCAGAGAAGCCGGGGGTCTATGCCCTGGTGCCCGCGTACCAGGACTGGATCAGCCAGGTGGTGGGCACCTCCAGCGCACCCAGCTTTGTGCTCTTCAACCCCCCGGATTACGACTCTGATGAGGAATACGTCTGCGAAATCAAGAACATATTTGAACATTATTATGACTCTGTGCTGGACAGTGGACCTCAGGTGCTCTGCAGTCCACTCTTTACACTGCTGACCATTGTGCTGTGTGTCAGCATAACACTGTAAATCACTGTGAGGACACCGTAAAGGCTCATTTAAAGGTGCATTGTGTAATTTTTCTGCTGTCGAATGCTTTTTTACATGGAGATGTCATTGTTTTATCTGGAATGTTTCACAGTATGGCATTAAACCTTTCTATCTTCATGGAGATCAAATCAGACCAAGTTACAGGCCAGATCCAGTATTGATTGTTAGAATGATCTCTCTGTATGTTTTATACAGAGTCCGTCGGGTCCCCCCTCCAGGACCAAACGTAATTGTCCAATCAGATTTGTTTATTTCAGTGACATCAGTTTTATTGACCATCATCCATGTCCCGTGCCTCACCAGCCAGACCCTTCTATATTTTGTTCGAGGGTCTGTAACCGGACCATAGAGCGTCCAAACTTGAGATGATCCAACCACAGCTCCACACTAATTTGGATTACGTGTCTCTAAAATGCGAAAGACAGCTCCTCTCAAAACTTCTCCTCGTTCGAACATTCAAAACAAAATATATAATGTCTTTTACCTGTAGTAAGTATGGAAGTCCATTTCCGTCAGTAAATTAAAAAATAAAAGCCTCACAGAAAGTCATAATTATGAGTTTAAAAGTCATCATCATGTCTGGGGACTGCAGGTGAAAAATAGCCTTTGGGCTAACCCTGGCATATTTACAGAAATGTTTATTAATATGCGCTGTCCCTGAAATAAATAAATAAATGAAATAAATAAATAATTATGAGTTTTAAGCTCATCCCCTGTTTGGACTAAACCAGCTCCATGGAGTCAGAGCTTTGCACGTCGTCATTCATATGGGATTTGTGTGGTTTTCTCTTTCTTGTCTTCTAAAACATTCACAAGTGAATGAGGATATGGAACAATGTGGAGACATCCTGTCTCCAGGAAAATGACAAGGGCAGATTCAGAGTCAACTTTTAAACTCATAGTTATGACTTTCAATCTAATAATTATGGCTTTTAAACTCATAATTATGACTTTTAAAATCATAATTAGGACTTTTAAACTCCTAATTAGGACTTTTTAACTCATAATTATTACTTTTAATCTCATAATTATGACTTTTAAACTCATAATTATGACTTTTAAACTCATAGTTATGACTTTTAATCTCATAATTATGACTTTATTATATTTTATTATATTTTTTACTATATTGTTTATTATTTCCCTTTGCAAAGACTTACAAAGACTAACAGTACTATTTATTGAATGCTATTAGTACTTCTTGAATATTAGCGAGTCAACGGTTCTTCTCATCCTGTAGACCTTGTGCTGAACCTGCATATGACAAATAAACAATCTTGAAACTCATAATTATGACTTTCTGTGAGGCTTTAATTTTTATTAACTGGCGGAAATAGGCTTCCATAACTAAATCATAGTTTGGTGCTTTGATTGTTCATTCTGTAAAAATCTGCTCTGTTTCTTAGTCCTTTATATTGATTTTTCTCCTTTTTATGTGCAATCCATTTTTTGTTTTTTTATGTGAACATATGCATACCCCTGATTGGCTAATCCACCTGTCAATCACGGCCATCTGAACTCAGGAAGTGTGCATTCTGGAGCTGATTGATACTACAATTATTATATACCGTGTCAGATAAAATGTGTTTGAAATCTACATGAAATACAAAATAAAAGAAGGTTCCTGAAGTGCAACAGGCTCAAGTTTTAGGGATAGACTTGACTCAAACGTCATCTTATTGTTACTGTTACTGTTTTTCTCAGAATTATCGGTGTCAGATTTCGCTGTGTCCTGAGCAAAGAATAAGACAATACCTGTGTTATATCAGATGAACCCCAGGGAGATGCAGGGTGGGTGGTTTTTAACAAGGTTTTAACATCACTATTTAACCTCATTATTTTTTAATCTTCTGCATAAAACAGAGCAGAGCTACAATGGACCAGAGCTGTTTAGTCTTAGCTTTGGTCATTTTCCTACTAAAAGGTAACGACTTTTTATTATTATTAAAACATCATGTATTTGTTTTAGTTTTAAACAGAAGTATATAGGCCTATTATGTAGAGAAAGTAAATGTTTGTTTATTAACTGTTTTTTTCTTTTTACTTTTTGTCTGTTATAAACATGTATCTTTTGAATAAATAATAAATGTCAGTTATTCTTTTTTGTTTCAGACTGCCATTCGCAAGGTATTTGACATATAGAAGAGCTTTTTCTAGTCCTGACTTGGTTTGTTCAGTATTTATACAAGAGCTTTTTCTAGTCCTGACTTGGTTTGGTCAGTATTTATCATAGTTTTACATCAATTAAGCTTCAGTTTGTGAAAAAAGTTGAGCAGGAAAACACAAAAATACAGGAAGTAGCGCTGAGTTCTCAAACAGAATCCTTCTACCTTTGTCATCAACATGGAAAACTCCATCCAAAATGCAGAGACAATTTATGCACAAGAAAGGCATTTTTCTCACAGTTTAAATCTTCTTTTAACAAACTAAATGTGTGGTCATTTATTTTTATTAGTCTAATCATAACTATTATGTACTCTAGAGAATTTTTGACATTATGGTTGCTAGGTAACAGAACTAGTATATTATCTCTACATATGTCGTATCTGCTACAGTAAAAATGGGAATTTTACAAAAAAAATAGGTAAAATTTATAGTTAAATGTTAAATATAATGTTAGCTGTGTTGTACTCAAAAAGTACTTTAACCTGTCTTATTAATGTAGTCCCATCGTAGACGGGGTGATGCCAGGGGGGCTTAAGGGGGCACTAGCCTCCCCATTGGATGCCCCGTGCACCCCCATAGCGCCCCCCTCTCAAAGATTTTTTCAGTATTGACAAAAAACTACAGTGTTCAAAATTAAACTACATTGTCTAAAGGCTCTAAATGAAATAGTTAGGTGAGCACCCACACTGAAGACCTGAGCACCCCCTTAGTCACCAACCACTGCCCCTGGTCATAGAAGTGGTTTAGTCATGGTTTGGTGCTGGTCCAGGGTCAGTTCTGAGCTTAGTTCCTAGTTTAGTCGTAGTTATCTGATTTAGGTGATTTAGTCTGAAAGATGCACTGCGCAACTTTTCTGGTGAAGGGTGCAGTCTTGTCTAGGGTGTTTCTATTGCTCAAAAATACAGTAATTCTTTTAGTGAATAAGGGCAACTCTCCACAGATCTGATTTGTAATGTAGTGTACATTCTAGAAAAAGCAGTATGTAGGTCATGTGTGTGTTTTGTCATTTTGTCATGTTAGCATGTGGTAGAGCCCTGTTAAACCCCAGGATCGTGGGCGGAGCTTCGGCGTCTCCGGGACACTGGCCTTGGCAGGTTCATCTGGTCATGATCAACTCGGAGGGACAGAGGACTCTCTGTGGAGGGTCCCTGATAAACCACGAGTGGGTCCTGACCGCTGCCCACTGCTATAAGGACAAGTACAAGCTTTTTCTCACAAATCTGTTTGGACGGTAAAAATCAGGTAGAGCTCCATTAAGCCCCTCCCCTCTGTGTTCCAGAGTGATGAACCTGACCCAGGTCTCTCTGGGCATCAGCTCCCTCAATGACTCACCTGTGCAGAGGGGCGTAGTCCAGGTGGAGCTGCATCCAAACTACAGCGGCAAAGGGAGTGACATCGCCCTCTTGAGGCTGTCCTCTCCAGTCACGTACACTCGCTTCATCCAGCCCGTGTGCCTGGCTCACCCCAACAGCTCCTTCGACCACGGACAGAGCGCCTGGGTGGCTTGGTGGGGGCTCCTGGAGGAGGGAGGTATTAAAGCATTTGGGATGGGGTATTTTACTTCTGTGGAGTTATTAACTGCCAACACATAACATTTAGATCAGGTTTGAGACCCCCCCCCTTTGCTCCTCACAGTAAGTCACTCCCCCTTCAGAGCGCTATCATGACATGATCGGCTTGTATCCCACTAATGAAACTACGGCACATCCATAGACCGTATATATGAGTGGACATAGCTAAAGCCTTAGCTGCCGTGTGCAAAACAGGAAGTGCTCCAGGAGGCTCTTCCGGCTCCTTCTCTCCCTTTTTCCCATTGATTCACATTGGGATCTTATCGCCCCTCTCTCCGTAACTGCTGCACTGCACTGCACTCGTCATTTTGGTCTTAAAATGTTCGTATGTACCCTGCTCTAAATTATCCTGAATTTTTAATTTCGCTGTTTTGTTCCAAAATCAAGAAATTAACATAAATAACCAATCAGACGCCTTCATTCCCCAAGGTCGTTACTGCCTAGCGTTAGCAACAGGTTTGATTGACAGCTAGTGCATTTCGCGTGCGTAAGTTCCCTTCCTGCTTTCCTGCCCCGATTGACTATTTTTTAAATAAAATGACAAAATATCTCAATTACAATAGCTAATGTTACAAGAATCTTAATTAGCATAATTTAACTAGCATAAAGTAAAGTGAATTTCGTTAAATTGCGACTTAATTGTTGTTCGTACATAACAGAACATATAACTCCGAAATTATCACCGAATCACTGAAATACAGTGGTCCGTGCAGAATGAGTATCACCGCTCTGCCATGAGTCGGGTGGGCACATTTAACAACCTCAATCATGATTGGCTCTTGTGGTTGCTATGATATTTGTGGTCGGATTTCCAAATATGGAGCCTGTCTCCAAATTTGGTCTTGTAACTGTGGCATCATGAGCCTCATTTGAGCAGCGCTGAACACTGTGGGTGACGTCACACTCACTTTGTCCACACATATATACGCTCTATGGTCACATCACATCAAGTTTGTCAAGTTGCTGTGTAGCTTTGTATAAGGTATCTCTTTTTAACAGGCATCATTACGCTGCTCGTTGCTCAAATTAGGTTGGAGTTCAATTTGTCAGTGCCAACAGAGCAACTCCAGGTTTTTAAGCTGAAGGAAGACAGGAAAATGGCATGTGCACATTTAAAATAAGAAGCCTAAAGTGTAAACAACATGCACTGGAGCAGGAGGGTCAGAGAATGTTGGAGCAGTGTCTTGTTTTTGTTTGTTTTGTCCAAACTGGCTCTGAGAAAATGGTGACATAGTTTTGACCAATTCTGTTGTTTTGCAGGAGGTGGCGCTGTTCTTGACTCTCTCCAGGAGGTGTGTGTGCCTGTGGTGGAGCTGGCAGTCTGTAGCAAAGAGTATGGGGCCACTCTGCTCCTGTACAACAACATGCTGTGTGCTGGATATGAAGAGGGAGGGAGGGGCACCTGTCAGGTCAGTCCCCCCTTCACTCTCAACTGCACTATTTTCTGATCTATGTTATAATGTTGTTTCCTCTTCACAAGCACACCTGGAGTTGTGTTTTGTCTCATTCACACATGTTTTACACACAAACATGTATATTTAGCTTAGCTCTTTTCTCAAACACTCTGTTCCACCTTGTGATGTCATGGGGTAATATAGAGCGCTCCATTTTGTTTTAGAATTCCATACAACTTAACTAGATGATTGGATGATTTCAGCTTTGGAATTGCCAATCTCTACTGAACTAAAGGTAAAAGGTAACTGTGAACTTGAAAACTACAATTACATGACATCACAAGGTGGAAAAGAGCATTTTTAGCTTTGAGTTGTAGACAGACAGTTATAATGTTATAACGTGGCTTAAAGGGACAGTTTGGAATTTTGGACATAGGGCCTCATTTCCTCGTGAGCCAGAGTGTTAAAGACGTGTGGAGACACTTTTTTAAATATTCCATCCAGTCCTTGTATTTGGAGAGGTTGCTGGTGCTAGACTAGTGCATGTCAATGGCTATAGTTGGCCTGCCCCTAAAAACAGTCCACAGTGCACCTGAAGCAAAATTATTAAAACTCCAGACTGTCCATGTGAATGTCTGCATCGATAGAATAATTTTACAAGGAAAACCAACCTTGCATTTGAAGGATTTGTCTGAGCAGCAGCAGCAAGTTGTACTTCCTGATAGAAAGTTCGGCAGCGGCGGACTGATATATGAGAAAATAATTCCTCAACATGTGACAATTCATGCGATGGAAGGTTAGTTTTATTTCAAACATTCTGTCAACACAGACATTTACATAGACAGTCTGGAGTTATAATTGTTTTGCTTCAGGTGCACTGTGGAGTGGGTAAGACTGTTTTTAGCCCAACTATGCCCATTGACATGCACTACCCTAGCACCAGCAACCTCAGGAAATACAAAGGCTGGATGGAATCGTTAAAAAAGTGTCTCCATACGTGTCCAACACTCTGACTCACTAGGAAATGAGGCCCTATGTCCAAAATCCCAAACTGTTTAAAGCTCACAAGGGTCAATAATAGGGTAATAGAGGACTGTGAACTGATGGTCTGATTGGACTTTAACCCTGAACAGCACCTCCTGTCTCTCCCTCTCTCTCCTCGCAGGGTGACTCTGGAGGTCCCGTGGTGGTGAAGCAGGGCAGTGTTTGGGTGCAGGCTGGCATCGTGAGCGCTACTGCTGGATGTGCCCGACCCAAAAAACCTGCAATTCTTATGGATGTTTCCAAGTTCCATGATTGGATTCAGACTGTGGTGGGAGCAGGTGATCCCCCGGGATTTGTATTGTTTATGTCAACTGGAGACAGCAGTGACATTAGCTACTACTGCAGAAATACTACTACTACTACTACTACTACTACTACTACTATTACAGCGACGGCTACTGCTGCTGCTGCTGCTACTACTACATCTACTACTACTACTGTACCAACTACTACACCTACAATTATACCAACTACTACTACTTCTATTACTATAACTAAACCTGCTACTACTGCTAAACCTACTACTAAACCAGCTATTACTGCAACTACTACTGCTACTACATGGACTCCTGCTATTATTACTAAACCTGCTACTTCTACAACAACTACTACTACTGTACCAACTACTACTACTACTACTATACCAACAACTACATCTGCAACTACTACTACTATTACTACTACCAAGCATACTACTACTAAACCAGCTACTACTGCAGCTACTACTGCTGCTACTACTACTACTACACCAACAACAACTTCACCTACTACTACTACTACCACTACTACTACATCAACTACTATTTCACCATGGGACCAACTACTACAATGTTTTAAACAAGCATGGTACTACCAAGAAAACAGTGACGCTTTCCCACTGTTTCAATATTGTCTCTACTTACTGCGACAGCGTAGACTACTGCAACTATTACTGCATGGATAAAAATTACAACTACAATACTAACTACTACTGCATTAGAGGGTCACAGATACTTCTACTGCTTCTGTGACACCCCATCAGTTATACTAGTACTGCTACAAAACAGCAACTTCTATTATTTCTACATTCTCCTCCTACTATGTCACTGCCAACTATAACTAATACTACTACTATTACTTACAGATAATGAAGTACCACTCCAATAATACTAAACACCACTACTATTATTTAAGTGGCCCAATCATTGCTACTACAGCTATAGACAGTAGCTACAACTAGTGCTACTACACCTGCGGCCACTACTACTACTACTACTACTACGCATTTGATTGATATTTTCATTTAGTGTTTGAAGTGGTCTTGTAGTTTTATATTGATGCAAATGTTGATTTTGCTTTTATTTTAATAATGAAAAATGTATTTCTTATTCTGGTCTGCAATGACTGTCTGTTCCTGATGCATGCTTTTTAAAAAGGAAGTTAGTAAAGAAATTCCACAATAAATAAATGTAATTCTGATTCTTCCAACTACTAATAAGACTACTGCTAATACTACAAATACTAATGGTAGTGTACTAAAATTATGCTAATATTTTAAACTTGATAACAATACTCAATACAGATTGGTAATTGTTACAGATGTTCATTAAAAAAAACAATTTTGACAATCTAAACATTAAGTGGTAAAATTTTCTTATATGTATGTCTACATGTTGTCACCTATCAGTCTGTGCTTAGACCTACCAGGGCTCAGCAGAAAACAGACCTGTAATGGCCTGAAGACACCACTGACATTTTAAGTGGTGATTTGGAAGACTGGAGTATAGCTTCCATAATGTGGTTCTCGATGAGGAAACTTTTGTCCAGTTGACAAATTGGATTTCTCCTTTCGCCATGGATTCTACCTGGATGACTGAGGGATTTTACACATATACTGACATTAGATTCATAGTGAGATGCACCATTTATTTGATGTCTCTTTTCATAGTAATTATAATTACATGTACTATAAGAATGTACTATTGTACTGCAGTTAAGCAGTGGTATTCAACCCGATCATACTTTGCAAAGATAATGTTCATTTTGGATTGTCACCTGCTTCAGGAAAAAGGTAACACAATTTGAAAGTACACTGACGTACATCTGTTTATACTAACCTATTTGTTAAGGCTCAACAGGAGGGACCCAAAAATAGATCAGAGAGATTAAATAAGTTCAGAGTTTTATTTGACCAGGTTTCCAGATGAGAGTTTCAGGAGCCGGGAATCAGGCGGGGAGCAGAGTCTTCAAACGGATAAAAACTGGAAACACAGGAGACAGAGGTAAGTAGGAGCAAGTTCAAAAGGTAAGTATCTACAAAACAAGGTCTGGTAGTCGACTGAAATCACAATCGAATAGGACGTAACAATCTGGCAGCTGCTGTCTCCAGATCGCAGGATAAATGGGCACCGTCTTGATTGTAGACTGGCTACAGGTGAGCAGCTGCCGATGAGAACTCCACCCAAACACACACAGGGAGAGGAGGAGGGAGCACAGAGGAAGGAGTGGCACAGCCAGGGCATGACACTATTAATGCAGTGTATGTGTAATGGGTCCAATGTTTGACTATTCACATTAGGACAAAATATTTCCAGAAGTTTCCTTGATTGTTTACTAAACTAATTTACTAATTTCTCAAAGGAGATTCTTTCTTTATAAACGGACTTAAATGCATTTCCTGTATAAATGTAATCCCTTATCACTTTAAAAATACTTAATGAGGGATAAGTGGCGTGTCGTGTGTCTGGCAGCTCTGTCCGTGGAGGACATAGAAGATATTTACCTATTCAAAACCGTGATTTCAGGGGTTCTGCTGATTGGTTTAGGCATGGCCTGATATTTTGAAAAGTTAAGAGTAACGAGGCGGCTCTTCAACACCCCACTTGGCTGCCTGGTCTGATTGAAAGTGGAAGTAAAGCTATGAACTCTCATATTGTGACTATGGGCCGTGTTGTGGAAGGTTTGGTTGCCTCATACCACATGTTGGAAAACCCGGTCCTGGATTGAAAAATGGACAGGACTTTGGCCTTGAAGCGCAGTATTGATAACAACGCAGAGAGACTTGAAGCTATATAAAGAGTGGTATGTAAACCTTGAGACCAAGAGACAATCAGAGCTGCTGTGAAAAGAATACAGCTGCTCGACCCAAAACCAAAACATGACAAATTTGATCTATTGGCCTCCCCCAGTGGCCTTGGCCAATGGCCGACTTGGTGGGCGGGCCTGCTGTATCCAGTGCCCCCTGCCTGCCTACTGGACTATATCCACTCCCCCCTCTCCTCTCCGGTTGCAATGTCTTATCATTATGTCTGTACTGTGTTTTTGTTGTTCTTCCTCTATTTTCTTTTGTCTCTGTAGTAGTTAGTTATAGTTATTATAGTTAGTTTAGAGAAAGAGTTATGAAAGATAGAATGTCACAGGTAGTAATCTCATAGTTTCCTGATTCAGTTATAAGTTACACAAATATTGCTCTACAGCGCTCTCTCCATTTAGTGTGTCTCTCCATTGAGCTGTTCCACCGAGAGCGCCCCCTGCAGGTTTGGAGCACTTCCGTTGTGGTGACTCTTTACTACAGCATTTTTCATTTGCAGGAGTTTTCTTGGTTTTCATTGTTTTGTGTTTTGCATCGTTTCTCTATTTGCAATGCAGTTGATGATGATATGTTTGTTTCTTGCAGCGCATTTTTTCATTTGCACCATGTTCTTTCTTTGTGCCTCGATTAAACTTGTGTTTGTGTTTGCATAGGTTCTGTACTTGAAGCTGTTTTCTCCAACTGAGACACATTGGACCGTTGCATCTGGCCTGTCGGCCGCGGTATTCAAGGCGCTTAAAGCTCTTAACATTAAGGAACCACACACCCATTCACACACATTCATACACCAGTGTACACAGACACTAGGAGCAAGGTTAGGTGTCTTGCCCAAGGACACAATGACAATAATGGGAGCTGGAATCGCACGGCCAACCTGTGGGTCAGCAGATCTGACCGCTCAACCAAGTGAGCTACTGTTGCCCAAAGATGAGTGTCCCTCTGTGTACATAGGCATAAACTTCCTTGTCATCTCATTATTACTGTTTTTTAGGCTCGAGCCCCTTTGTAGGGCCTATTACTTTCAACTGTCTTACATTTGGCCTATTGCTTGTCAACTGCCTTACGAAGCTGAGCTTGATCGCTCCCTGCTTGAACAGCAGTATCCTAGCAATCCTTCTGGGAAACAGACGTGCTTGAGAACTTTTTGGAGAAAGACTGGTACATTAACTTCAGAATGCCCAAAGAGGCCTTCAACAAACTGTGTGATGAGCTGCACCCACATATCAACCCTCAAACCACCAACATGCTGGAACCAATACCGTTAGAAAAGAGGGTTGCACTCACCAGGCTTGCCAGTAATGTTGAGTTCCATGACGTTGCCAATCTATTTGGTATTGGGACCAGCACAGCCTGCAACAGCCCTCTGGGAGGTATGTGAGGCACTAAGTGAACTCCGGAGGTTTTATGTGAAAAGGTCCAAATCTGTCCCTGAAGTGAAAGCTATCATGACGGGTTTTGAGAAGAAGACAGGATTCCCCATGTGTGTTGGTGCTTTGGATGGCACATACATTCCTGTCATTGCCGCACAGAGCTATCCCACCGACTACTACAACAGGAAAGGATGGTACAGTATTCTCCTTCAAGGACTTACACACACACGCACTTACAAGGTCATTAACTTTGATGTTGGCTGGCCTGGAAAATGCCATGAATCTTATGTTTCTGAGTGTTCATGTCTGTGCCACAAGCTGGAGGATGGCACTTTTTTCCCTTCACTCACCAGGAACATCCAAGGGGTCAACATATCTGCCCTGATTGTAGCAGATTCTGCTTACAGCTTGACCAGCAACATAATGAAGCCATTCCCAGATGGTGCAGTAAGGGGACCGAGGGCAGCCTACAATGCCTGCCTGAGCCGTGCACGTATCTATGTGGAGCATGCATTTGGCCGCCTTAAGGGTCGCTGGAGATGCCTTATGAAGAGAAATCAAATCAAATCTCAAATCAAAAAAGTGAAACATGTTGTAACAGCTTGCATAGTGTTGCACAATTTCTGATGCAGAATGTTGCCTACCAAGAACCCCAGAAAGACCTGTTGGAGCAGCCAGAGGCAGGACCAGAGCAGCAGGATGCACCTAATGATCCTGGTCTATCCCCAGTAGAGCACATCCGTGAAGCCTTGGTACCTCATATTCACACAATGCTATGAAGACCCATATGGCAAACTCAACTGTTGTAGCGTTTAATAAAAATCTAAAATGAAATATCTTGTTAAAAAAATTATGTTTTCCTGTTGCTACTTTTTCTCTGAACATAGAATGTGGTAAGTTAAAATAAAAAATGTACAAAAGGTTTTCTTGTTCAAGTGCATAAAAACGTGCATAAAAATAAATAACTTTTAAATAACTTACCAACCTGCACTGAACCTGAACCATAAATTCTATGGAACATATAGAACATTCAGGTAACTTAAGTGAAAAGCCTCAAAGGAAACTAGGGCGAGTCACTGTAATAGTGCACCTGATGTGCTGCTGGAGCGGGAGGTCCAGGGGCTGTAGTGTAGCCCATGGTTTCAGCTGCTGGGCCTTGGTGAGGTGTTGGAGGTGGAAAGACATGAGGTGGAAAGGGGACCAGGGCCAGGGGTCTAAGGCACCTGAACAGCTGAAGCATCAACGATCTAGTCCTTTTTCAAGGGCCTCCATCATTTGTGTTTTCCACCCCTTTCTTCGGCGCTGTGCTGTAAAAATCTTTTTTTTTAAGTACTTAATTGATGTATACTAAATCTCACATGTATTCGATTCAAATTTCACTGAATGATGTAATTAAATTTCAATTGAATCTAAACAGATCAATTAAACTTACAACATCAATACATATCAGAGCTCACCTTGAGGCTTTGATTCAGTAGGTGTAGGTGTAGGTGTAGTTGTAGGTGAACCTTCACTGGCAACATCATCCTGTGCACCATCCTCTGCACCTTCCTCTCTTGAGGTGTTTGTGTCAGTACTCAGTGATGCACCTGTTGAGCACAGACAAAATTGAGCAATATCAGTTAGTAATAATAATCTACTGTCTGGCTCTTCTATTGGTTCTTCAGTAAGCTGTTGAAGATCAAGTACAAAAACATTTAAATGAATCAACACAATATGGTATTACAACATTAGATACTGTTAGCTAATACTGTACTTACAAAACTCAGATTCTTCCTCATCCAAACCCCCTCTGTCCATCCAGTTTTCCCCAGGATTGTTCATGGGTCTACAACCTGAAACATAATGCAAAAGAACAGTAAAGCAAACGTACTTTACAACAGATTACGGTGGTATTTCAAATTAAATTTCCATTCTGCTCATCAGGTAGCAAATTGCTAAACATGTCACATGACTATCACATGGTTACGTTATCCTTAGCATGAAGTGAAATTAACATTAGTATAATGAGCTAACAACTAGCTGCCGTATTATTTTTGAGGCTGTCCCTGTATTTTCTCTTGAGATAGTCCAGTCGGTCCTTAATTTTCGTCCAATCTCCAAAATCCGCTACAGTGGGGCACCGGCGCTGGAGCTCTTGATAAATGCGTTCCCACGCCGTATGGTTGTGTACCATTGACTCAAACTGTCTCTGGTACTGGGCTTCACCCCACACAGCGATCAAACAGAGTCTCGTCACACATCCAATGCCAGTTTTTAGTATTCTTTTTATTTTTGAACTCTTGTCACGGGAGCCGCAGCAGCCATTTTTCTGTTAGTAGCGCGAATAGAAACGGATGTGATGTTACGACATATCCAGTCGTAATTTCAGTAAAACAGAGTAATTTACGGACTTTGCTTATCCCATGCGAATGCGCTGCAAGTAACACAGAGGTGGGGCGGTAATTTGCAAATTACTAGACGTCCCCAGGTTATACTTATCCTGTGTGAATAGGGCTTTTTTTTTTAGCACATCAGCATCTCCAGTGTGTGCTGACTTTATGTGTTTAGTGACAAGTTCAGCCCAAAGAGACAAGTGGAGCATCAGCGCCACCCGGGGGAGCGCCGGGTCGGCCGAATGCAAAGGCCATTCGATGAGGAAAAACAGGCCATTCTCCTGTTTTTTCTCAGTGTTTTTCTCAAAAATAACGGTGTCCGGTCACAGTTTACTGTATCCTCAGCAGACAATACGTAGACCTATGCAATATATACCTGTGTTATCAGATAACCCCAAGGGAGGTGCAGGGTGGGTGGGGTTTTAAACATGGTTTTATCCATCCATCCATCCATCTTCTCCCATCTTATTTTTCTTCTGTATAGAACAGAACAGAGCCATGATGGGCCAGGACCAGCGCTGTTTAGTCTTAGTTATGGCAATTTTCCTGCTAAAAGGTAAAGACGTTTTATAATTAAAACATCATGTATTTGATCTAGTTTTGAACTAACATACATAGGTCTAGTCCTGCGGTTAAGGGACAAAAAATCATGGAATTGTTCACTTTGTGATAGAAGCATGAAACTTGGCACAATTGTACATTTTTACATGCTTAATAATTCTAGATATGGAGGCATTTCCAATTCGGTCATTAAGGCATGAAATGCGCATGTGCATAATCTATTTAGCATGAAAACGAGGCTGAATAGTAATTTCAGGATTTCTTGTGTAATTAAACACTTTTTTGAAACAGAAACAAATGTCAATTCATGTTCAGCTTACAAAAATAATTTTTGAGTGGTTTTTCACAGATCACGTGACTTATCACGTGAGTAAAAACGTTTTGTTATATTTTATACTGAAAAATATCAGGCGACTATTTTATTAAATCAAGTATTTTATTGACTGAAAAAATACATGATCTTGTACGTTTACAGAACTTTAGTCATTAATGACCTTGAAATGTTTTTCAGGCTTCAAAAGCACTGTAGCATGAAAACGAGGCTATATAAAGACTTATTTTTGTCATCTTATGTTATATTGAAAACAAATGCATTATCACATTGCTAATCATGTGACTATCTTACAAATATTTACATCCTGTTTATTTATATTTATAAACTATTGCAGCTTCCACCACAATTACATAACGCTGTACATTGAAGATTGGCTTTGGCACATTTGCATCTCCCTGAACATCCTTTTTTACATCCACAATGGATCAGTTCATAGCAAGTGTCCTTTGCTTGTGAGAGAGTGGTCCATTTCGGTGTCCATCCATCTGGATGCTTTTCCCATCCCCATATTTCTGAGCTTGGAACAGAGGGCTGTTTGCTTAACATTTGTCCCCATATATGTACACCTTGGTGGACTGCTCTCAACACATGCTGCTCCAATGCTGCTCTACTCGGAGGGATTGAATCAATGGTTCTTGACTTCTTGGTAAAGAGTTCTTGTCTTGCTTTGTCAACCTCAGTCAAAACATTTGTGCGGTCATAGAGAAGAATAACAAACCTTTCCATCACAGGCATTGACGCTTTTACATCTTCAAGAGTAGCTGCTGGCGTATTTAGACTTTCAAGAGCACGCGTTAGTTCAGGAAAGACGTTCCAAACGTCCCAAGCTGATTTCTTGCCTCTTCTAGCAAAAAATGAAACAGTGTCGCAACCTGTTATAGCATGAAATAATGGGAGAACTCTCGATCTTCTTTGGCCCATCTTTGTTGCAATTACATGCACTGCAATGTACCTGAAGTTCTTTCCGGTGCCAAACGCTATCCACAGTTCTTCAAGAGATACGGTGTGGAAAAGGGAGATAGCCAACACGACGACATCTGTATCATTTGTTCGTATCATGACCTTCTGAAGTCCTCTTAAAGTAACATCTAGAACATGAAGACTCATCCGACTATCAGCTTCTTCTTGTGTACATGGCTGTATTGTAGAAAGGTCTTCCCTTTCCGGCGAGCTCAACACTTTGTCGTCAAAAGTACAGTAAAGTTCTTTATCATCTACTCTGATTGCTGATGTGGCTTGCTCAGCTAAGAAACGGAAAAGCTCTTCTTTGTTGCCATCCACTCGTAAAAAAGACTGCCAATTACTTGGAAGGCGTGTATTTGGTAACACCCTTCTACGTATGCCTTGTCCTCTCTCTTCTCTCTAGCTAGCTAGGGCTATGGAAGGATGATTCGTTGTCGTGACTTTTTCTTTTTTGAGCACGGTGTAACTCTGTTTTATTCAATTTGTTTCTACAAGACTTGTGCCATGATGCCTGATTAGCCTGAAGTGTGTTTGTTATACCAGAGCCATTATCAAGCTTATCGGGATTTGTATTTAGTGGCACTTTTCCCAGCTCTTTAAACAATATGATACTTTGTTCAAGCGACTTGTATCCAGCGCCTACATCAGCTCTCTTTGATCTAGCAGGGCACTGTAATGATTCTTCTGACGATTGCTGACAAAGAACACATAGATTCCAGTTGATATCTTCAATCGACGTTTCCATGATGCACAAGAGAAGGCATTATATCTAAGTCAAAACAACATGAAAACAATCAATTAAAAAAAAAGAAAAAAACAACTTGCACAAACAAAAATATGAAGACTTATTATAATAGCTCTATACTTAGAAATGAATAATTATAGAATTACTGATAATATTATTGCTTACTGTTTTGAAATAATGAATTGTGTTGTTACACTGACACTTCTTCGTCAGTCACTGAACTGCAAAGTAATTGTCTGTAACAAAACAATATTCATAAATGTTATCATAAACCTTTTACTATATTATTGAGATGGACTTAAGAGACTTTAGATGTCACTTATGTGAACTATGCAAGGAAAAAGGTACAATTACTGTTTTAAAGGTTGGTTTTCTTCATACCTTCGAGTTACACAAGCATGAACTAACCGGATCGACGTCTAACAAACTTGTCAATAAAACTGCAAAAAATAAGAAGCAATATCAGTATTTTTGTTCAAATCAACTTTCATATTACACTGAAACTACATAGAAGTAGTCTTGGTGACAAATCATTTGTTAATAAACACGTAAAAATGCATTACTTACAGAGAAAGAAGATGTGCTGCACATCACATCATGGCCGCCATCTTGAAAACCGTGAGGAGAATGGGCTGGACTTTCTTATAAAACTACTTTTGAATGTTATTTTTTCATAACACTTATGAATTTTATTTTCAAAAAAGTTCAGTTCATATATTAAACATGTCAATTGGCTTATTGCATATCTAAATAAGCTTTTAAATTCAAATTGCCTTTATAAATGTTTTTTTTATAAAACGTCAGTCACGTGATAAGTCACTTGATCTGTGAAAAACCACTCAAAAGTTATTTTTGTAAGCTGAACATGAATTGACATTTGTTTCTGTTTCAAAAAAGTGTTTAATTACACAAGAAATCCTGAAATTACTATTCAGCCTCGTTTTCATGCTAAATAGATTTTGCACATGCGCATTTCATGCCTTAATGACCGAATTTGAAATGCCTCCATATCTAGAATTACTAAGCGTGTAAAAATGTACAATTGTACCAAGTTTCATGCTTCTATCACAAAGTGAACATTTTTGTCCCTTAACCGCAGGACTAGTCTGCTATAGTGAAAGTTTTATCTTGACTGTTTTTTGGTCTTACTTTTGTCCATTAAAAACATTGTTTTTTAAATTAATAATTAATTTATGTTATTCTTTCTGTTTCAGAATGCCACTGGCAAGGTAATGAATGGATCACACACTTAGGCTGCTGCTGACATGGTTTAAGATCAGTTTAGTCCGGTCGTAGGACTGATTTAGCACCGTCATGGTTTAGTCATGGTTTGGTCCTGGTCCAGGTTGAGTCCATGGTTTACTCATACCTCCATGGTTTACTCATACTCACCTCACAACTCAGTTACATAACACATGGTGCGTTGGTGTCGGTTCTTGGTACCAGCTCTTGGTGTCTGCAACAGAGCAAGTACAATCACCAAATACAAGTACAACCCGATACTGATATCAGTTTTTAGAGACAATTCCCAGTGCAGGTTAAAACCAGTTAGAGATATTGTAGATGCATATACTTGTCATGTATGTGTTTTGTCATATGTTTTATCATGTGTTTTGTCATGTGTCTCATGTTAGCAAGTGGAAGAGTCCTGCCAGACTCCAAGATCTTGGGAGGAGATCCAGCCTCTACAGGAGAATGGCCATGGATGGTTTCTCTTCTCCTAACCGACTGGAAGGGAGAACAGTTTTTCTGTGGAGGGACCCTGATAAACCACGAGTGGATCATGACTGCTGCCCACTGCCATATGGACAAGTATAAGCTTTTTCTCCATGATATAACAACAAAATAACAGTTCAGCTCGCCATGGTCCGAAAGGAAAAAAAAATAGGGCCCATGATTGGACTCTCTTTGTTAATTTATATTACAGGTGTGCCCATGTAAGGGTTCTTGCACTGGGCACCTAAATTTCTGTTGACAGGTCTGCATACAGTACAGTATATATATACATTTAAATCTACTCTAAAGTCTTCACTTTTGAGACAAATGGCTGAACTCTTTGTGAAGCTGAAGCTCTGGAGTTTGGGCTACTGTCATTATAAAAGTCTGATCTACTCTCATTATAAAAGTCTGATCTATTCTCATTATAAAAGTCTGATCTACTCTCATTATAAAAGTCTGATCTACTCTCATTATAAAAGTCTGATCTACTCTCATTATAAAAGTCTGATCTATTCTCATTATAAAAGTCTGATCTACTCTCATTATAAAAGTCTGATCTACTGTCATTATAAAAGTCTGATCTATCCTCGAGCACCCGATGGAGGGTGTAGAGCTGGTCCAGTGTTCCACGACCAGGCCGAAAACCACACTGCTCCTCTTGAATCCGAGGTTCGACTATCGGCCGAACTCTCCTCTCCAGCACCCTGGCATAGACTTTACCGGGGAGGCTGAGGAGTGTGATTCCCCTGTAGTTGGAACACACCCTCCGGTCCCCCTTTTTATACAGAGGGACCACCACCCCGGTCTGCCAGTCCAGAGGTACTGTTCCCGACCGCCACGCGATGTTGTAGAGACGTGTCAGCCAAGACAGCCCCACAACACCCAGAGACTTAAGGTACTCAGGACGGATCTCATCCACCCCCGGAGCCTTGCCACCGAGGAGCTTTCCGACCACCTCAGTGACTTCGGCCAGGGTGATGGATGAGTCCGCCTCTGGGTCCCCAGCCTCGGCCTCCTCTTCGGAGGACGTGACGGTGGGATTGAGGAGATCCCCAAAGTATTCCTTCCACCGCCCGACAACATCCCCAGTCGAGATCAGCAGCTCTCCCCCCGCACTGTAAACAGTGTTGGTGAAGGACCGCTTCCCCCTCCTGAGGCGCCGGACGGTTTGCCAGAATTTCCTTGGGGCCGTTCGATAGTCCTCCTCCATGGCCTCCCCGAACTCCTCCCAGACCCGAGTTTTTGCCTCTGCAACCGCCCGGGCTGCAGCACGCTTGGCCCGACGGTACCCGTCAGCTGCCTCAGGAGTCCACCGGGCCAGTAAGGCCCGGTAGGACTCCTTCTTCAGCTTGACGGCATCCCTTACTTCCGGTGTCCACCACCGGTTCGGGATTGCCGCGCGACAGGCACCGCAGACCTTACGGCCACAGCTACGAACGGCCGCATCGACAATGGAGGCCGAGAACGAAGCCCACTCGGGCTCCATGTCCCCAGCCTCCCCCGGGATCTGGGAGAAGCTCTCCCGGAGGTGTGAGTTGAAGGCCACACTGACAGAAGGTTCCGCCAGACGTTCCCAGCAGACCCTCATGATACGCTTGGGCCTGCCAGGTCTTTCCGGCTTCCTCCTCCGCCAGCGGACCCAACTCACCACCAGGTGGTGATCAGTTGACAGCTCTGCCCCTCTCTTCACCCGAGTGTCCAAGACACACGGCCGGAGGTCAGATGACACGACAACAAAGTCGATCATTGACCTCCGGCCTAGGGAGTCCTGGTGCCACGTGCACCGATGGACCCCCTTGTGCTCGAACATGGTGTTCGTTATGGACAAACTGTGACTAGCACAGAAGTCCAATAACAGAACACCGCTCCGGTTCAGATCAGGGAGGCCGTTCCTCCCAATCACCCCTCTCCAAGTGTCACTGTCGTTGCCCACATGGGTGTTGAAGTCCCCCAGTAGAACAACGGAGTCCCCGGTCGGTGCACTATCCAGTACCCCTCCCAGAGACTCCAAGAAGGCCGGGTACTCTGCACTGCTGTTCGGCCCATAGGCCGACACCACAGTGAGAGACCTGTCCCCGACCCGAAGGCGCAGGGACGCGACCCTCTCGTTCACCGGGGTAAACTCCAACACGCAGCGGCTGAGCTGTGGGGCTATAAGCAAGCCCACGCCAGCTCGCCGCCGCTCCCCTCGGCCAACGCCAGAGAAATGGAGAGTCCAACCCCTCTCAAGGAGTTGGGGTCCAGAGCCCAAGCTGTGCGTGGAGGTGAGGCCGACTATATCTAGCCGGTAACGCTCGACCTCCCGCACAAGCTCAGGCTCCTTCCCCCCCAGCGAGGTGACATTCCATGTCCCCAGAGCTAGTCTCCATGTCCGGAGATCTGGTCGCCAAGGCCCCTGCCTTCGACCGCCACCCAGATCTCTCCGCACCCAACCCCTATGGCTCCTCTCGCGGGTGGTGGGCCCACCAGAGGGCGGCCCCACGTCGCTCCTTCGGGCTGGGCCCGGCCGGGCCCCGTGGGGAAAGGCCCGGCCACCAGGCGCTCGCCGGCGTGCACCCACCCCAGGCCTGGCTCCAGGGTGGGGCCCCGGTGTCGCCATTCCGGGCGACGTAACTGGCCTCTGTATGTTCATCATCATTAGGGGCTTCTGAACCGCTCTTCGTCTGACCCGTCCCCCCGGACCTGTTTGCCTTGGGTGACCCTACCAGGGGCATAAAGCCCCCGACAACATAGCTCCTGGGATCATTCGGGTACTCAAACCCCTCCACCACGTTAAGGTGGCGGTTCGAGGAGGGGAAGTCTGATCTATTCTCATTATAAAAGTCTGATCTACTCTCATTATAAAAGTCTGATCTATTCTCATTATAAAAGTCTAATCTACTCTCATTATAAAAGTCTGATCTACTGTCATTATAAAAGTCTGATCTACTCTCATTATAAAAGTCTGATCTACTCTCATTATAAACGTCTGATCTACTGTCATTATAAAAGTCTAATCTACTGTCATTATAAAAAGTCTGATCTATTCTCATTATAAAAGTCTGATCTACTCTCATTATAAAAGTCTGATCTACTCTCATTATAAAAGTCTAAACTACTCTCATTATAAAAGTCTGATCTACTGTCATTATAAAAGTCTGATCTACTGTCATTATAAAAGTCTGATCTATTCTCATTATAAAAGTCTGATCTATTCTCATTATAAAAGTCTGATCTACTGTCATTATAAAAGTCTGATCTACTCTCATTATAAAAGTCTGATCTATTCTCATTATAAAAGTCTGATCTATTCTCATTATAAAAGTCTGATCTACTCTCATTATAAAAGTCTGATCTATTCTCATTATAAAAGTCTGATCTACTCTCATTATAAAAGTCTGATCTATTCTCATTATAAAAGTCTGATCTATTCTCATTATAAAAGTCTAATCTACTCTCATTATAAAAGTCTGATCTATTCTCATTATAAAAGTCTGATCTACTGTCATTATAAAAGTCTGATCTACTCTCATTATAAAAGTCTGATTTATTCTCATTATAAAAGTCTGATCTACTCTCATTATAAAAGTCTGATCTACTGTCATTATAAAAGTCTGATCTACTGTCATTATAAAAGTCTGATCTATTCTCATTATAAAAGTCTGATCTATTCTCATTATAAAAGTCTGATTTACTCTCATTATAAAAGTCTGATCTATTCTCATTATAAAAGTCTGATCTACTGTCATTATAAAAGTCTGATCTATTCTCATTATAAAAGTCTGATCTACTCTCATTATAAAAGTCTGATCTACTCTCATTATAAAAGTCTGATCTACTCTCATTATAAAAGTCTGATCTACTCTCATTATAAAAGTCTGATCTATTCTCATTATGAAAGTCTGATCTACTTAAAAATAAATAAATAAACAAATAAATGAATAAGTCCAGGCGGAATAACTATTAAAAAAATATTTAGAATGTAAGGGGTTTTCTTATATTTGTTGGTTTGGCGTACAAACTGGTCCAGATTAAATAAGTGGTTTATAGCTTTCCCTTTATGTTTTACATTTCCATGAGCTTCACAGTTCCCTTTTATCAGATGGTGGAGAAAAAGGAATAAATTAAGAAAAAGTCTGAGGGCCCACAGAACAGCAAAACTCACATACAGCACCTTTAAGCCCTTTGTTGTGTTGCAGAGTGATGCTTCAGACTATCGTCACTCTGGGCATCACTTCTTGGAGTGACACCCCTGTGGTGCAGAGGGGCGTGATGCAGGTGGAGCTGCATCCAGATTACACTGGCGCAGGGAGTGATATCGCCCTCTTGAGGCTGTCCTCTCCGGTCACGTACACACGCTTCATCCAGCCCGTGTCCCTGGCTCACACCAACAGCTCCTTCGACCACGGACAGAGCGCCTGGGTGACCGGGTGGGGGCTCCAGGAGGAGGAAGGTGAGACTCTCCAAGTATTTAAAGTGAAATTAAACACAAAGCCAACCTTTATTTTGATACTGTGCTGTGTATATAATGTTTTAATACTATTGTCTACTGCTCCTAGTGCTATTTTTGGTCATTTTTGTGCTAACTTGCCTTTGCTTGCCTGGGATTTAGAATACACACTTCTTCAATACATTATGAAGATGTGAAACAGGGAGTGATGGAAAATAAAAGATGAAAAAAATCATAGGGGACTGAAAAACATGGCAGATTTCTGCAGATTCAGTGAGCAAAGCACCTTAATTTGAGGAGAGAGAAATTTGATTAAAAATGATGGATGACCAATGAACTCCTTCGTCTCAAATGTGTTGCTGAAAAAACAAATCTGATAGGATGGATCTTCATTTGCATGCACATTTGATTTGAGTTCTGTCTGAACATGGATGAAATGTGTTGATGCTCCTTTACCACCGCTGGCCTGTACTGCCGTCGAGTGTGTCTTACAGACCTGTGTCACGTCCAGAGCCCATTGCCAAGCAAACTGTGTCAGTAAAAAAGAGGGTTTACACCTCCAAAGCTCAAAATTCTCTGCTCCACCTCGTGATGTAATGGTATTTTTCAAGTTAACCACTACCTTTTACCTTTTGTTCAGTGGAGATTAGCAATTCCAGGATTGAAATTATCCATTTGATTCTAATGAAGATGTAAAAAGTTTGAAAAGACAGTGGAGCATTTGCTGTAGTACCACAACATCATAAGGTGGAGACAGCCCCCCAACCAAAAAGTTATACAATGGACTTTTGAATCCAAATTGTGATCTGGTGCTGTTAAATCATATTGTTTTTGACCTTTTCCCTGGTTGTTTGGGCACAGGTACAAGTATTGCCGAGACTCTCCAGGAGGTGTGTGTGCCTTTAGTGGAGTGGGACGTCTGTAGCACAAACTATGAGATCCTTCAGTACCTGGAAAACACCTTCCTGTGCGCTGGATATGAAGAGGGAGGGAGAGGCGTCTGTCAGGTCAGTCCCCTCTTTCACTGTCCAGTTTTTTATTTAAAGTGCATGTGACAGTTTTGACAATTCTCTAATTTTGACTTAAGTTGGTGGGATAATACATGGTGTAAATATAAATTATAGTTGTACACAAATTAAGAATCAGTTTGAGAAGAGTGGAGTGGAGAGTTCTTTAGAACGTCCTATATTGATGACATCACACTGGAAGAATTATGTCCTAAAGTTTAGCACAGAGAGAGAGAGAGAGATACTTTAGTGATCCAAGTTTTGCTGCAGCAACAGTGCTTTTAGTGGCCTTTGTGTCTCAGTCAAAGATCTCCGTACAGTTTAACAGGAGGACTGGTCAGGTAGGGTCACCAGATCTGTGTCAGTACAGTTTGAGGAGAGGAAAAGCCAAAGGTCTCCCTCCTCTGTGTCCTGCAGCATCACAGCACTGTCCAGGAGGACAGACCTATGGAAGGTCTCAGACTCTTTTCTCTGGAGGGGCTTCTGCCACATGTGCTGCCACATATGGTGTAGTATCTCAAAGGTCTGGGGCTCGCTCTTTAGGGTGCACTCACACTAGGACTGTAGAACCGTGCAGTCCAGTGTAAGTGCAATCGAATTGTGCCTAGGTGCGGCAAGGTTCAGACTTTGGCCCGGTTAGAGGAGGTGGGTCAAGGCACGGCACAGTTGCTCATGTACTTGCACACGCACGACTTCAGTATACGAACCCTATCAGGTGCATTGATATTAGTCATATGAGAAAATGTATAAACTCCAGTCCAGAACACATGGCAAATCCTTGGTAACCTTCAAGAAAGACTGTGGTGACAGCAGTTTGATATCCTATGCAATCCCTATGCAATCATGCTTCAGTATGGCATGGCTCAAAAGTCCTAGTGTGAGTGCACCCTTGGTTAGGTCCTTAGCTATAGCCTCTTGCACAGTCTCCAAGGGTAGAGGAAAAACAAACACAATCCAGCAGTCCCTTGGGATCATTCCCTCAAAGTATGTTTTTTACACAAGAAACACATTTTACACAAAAACATATTTTTTCTGATACTTTAAACATTATTTTAACAAAATAATGTGTTTTCTGACCATTTTCATTTGTCAAATAATAATCTCTGTGCACATTACAGGAAGTTTGGCCCAGTGTACAACATGGTTGCTACGTACAGTAACAATTATGGAATTCCTTAGCATGATTTCCAACCAGAAAAAAAATGACTTGTTCACAAATTCTTGTGCATTGTATTTTTAAACTCCATACACCTGCATTAGAAGCATCTGAATGATTTCAGCTAATCTCTCTGAACAAAAGCTAAAAGGTAACTTTAACTTGGAAGATGGCGGCTGCCGTGAGTGGTTTGGAAGGCTCCACTCACGAGCACAAGTCTGGTAACAACCTTGCTGTTTTTATAATACACTTTCTTGTGAATGCATTTTTAAGGTTTTCATGTAAGAAACGGTATGGTGTCACAAAATATAACATCAAACAAAACCGTGGCAAGTGTGTGAAAGATGTGTCAGCCCATTACCTGCCCATCCTTGCCATCGCTTGCTGTGTCATGATGCAGCTACCTTTTTTGCTCACCTGCGCTACACCTCCAAGCAGCCTCACAAAGAAAAGCGATTTGGACTGGGCTATGGATCCTATGGGTATTTTGCACCAAAACGCTACACTACACTTCTTTGGATTTGGATATACTGCTATCCTCTCCCATGTTGTGACTGTCAACACAGTGGACTCCCGTTCACTGAATAAACACAAAGTTATAAAGCACCAGATACATCCACGGATAATGGCCCAAACTTTGCTGCTGCTGCTACTGTTGTCGGGAGACGTACATCTTAATCCCGGGCCTTTTCATCCTGAACCGGAGTCAATAGTACAGCAAAGTGGCTCGACAACAGCTGAAACTCTGACGCTATCTCACTTGTCTACTAAAACACCAGCGCCTCACAAACTCACCCAGTTGATGTTTCTGAAAGACAGTTGCTGTCCTTGTGTCGGTGGCAGTCGTGGCGGCTCTGCGGCTGCGGAGCTTCCCGGGAGGTGCGAGGCGAGCAGCGGCGGAGTTTTGCAAGTGGGCAGTGTTGTGCGGGCCTCGGCGGAGTCCGACGGTGCTAAAACATTCCATACGTCCATCTGCGGGGTCACTGAACAGCATAGTGATTCCATGCCGGAGCCCCAGTTCCCAACTTCAACAACAGACTCGAACATCGGACTGTGCCGTTTAGCGCTCCCTCTTCCATCACAAACGGAACAGTTAACAACCTGTGTCTCCGTTTCGTCTATTTCTGTGAACTGTGACCCGCACAACTCCCAAACACCGGAGAACAACAGCGCTCACGTGGGCCGCGGCGCACCATCCACAGATGCTGGATGTAAACAAAGACGGTGTCCCGCACGGGACAAAACTCCAAACGGCGCGACACTTAAGCAGAGACAGTTCAAGTTTTTCCAAACAGTAAACCACGCACAAGTTATTTGGAATCCTAAGACCAAACCAAAGGGCATGTTGGGAGGACATATTAACATAAGAAGCATATTTCCCAAAATAGATCAAATACATAATTTGTTAATAGATTCAAACTTGGATTTTTTGTGCATCTCTGAAAGTTGGCTGAATCGACATACTCCAACAGACCTGATAGAAATTCCAGGATACAAGTGCTATAGGAGAGACAGGGATCAAGGAAGGGGTGGGGGTGTTCTAATATATATTAGAGATCATTTTAAATGTGAAGTGATCAATATAAATGTGAAACTGGAATGTCTTGGCTTGCAAGTTTCACTGTCTCCCAACATGAAATTTAAAATTATTGTTTTTTACAACCCACCCTCATATGGTGTTAATTTTTATAATGAATTTAAAAGCTGTCTTTCAAGTATTGATGATGGTACAGAATGTATACTTTTAGGAGATTTTAACATCAATTGGCAGGAAAAAAAATGCAAAATGAAACTAAAATCTGCAGTAGACAAACTTAAGTATAAACAACTAATAGAAAAACCTACTCGAATTACAAGACACAGCGAAACTCTGATTGATTTGATCTTTACAAATAGACCGGAAAGGGTAACAAAAACATATAATTTCATTACAGGGCTCTCTGATCATAACATGACTCTAGTTGTAAGGAAACTTAATAAAAAGCGTTTTCTCTATCTTAATAACATATAATCTAAAACTAAAATGACAGGGATTCCAAAAGCAAACATAAATGATTTTGATCAGGAATTAGGCCAAATAAATTGGGACAGTGTCACTGAAGAGTTTGATCTAAACAAAAGTGCTACAAAATTTGTCAATACACTGAATGATCTAGTAAGAAAATACACTAAAACTTGGACTAGTAGACCAAAACAACATTCTCTTCCCTGGTTCAATGGTGAAATTTGGCAAGTCATGAAAAACCGTGATCTTGCACTTAAAAAGTCCTTAAAGACTAAAAATGTAACTGATCATCTGATCTACACTGGTCTCAGAAATCAAGTAATAAGTGCACTGCGTAAAGCAAAAACAAATTTCTTCACCAAAAAAATAGAAGAGGCCAATGGAAGTAGTGCCAAATTGTGGCAACAATTAAACAGTTTAACTAATCCTGCCAAGAAAAACGCACCAAAATAGACTGTCTCAAAGTGCATGGAAATATTACAAACAACAATGAATTAATAGCAGATGTTTTTAATAACTTTTATTGACTCCGTACACGAATTGGCGGATAAATTCAAAAATGTTGTGTCATGTACTGAAGACACAAATCGAGATAATACTGATCTGTTTAGAATAAAAGAAGTGTCTTCTGACAAAGTCAAAAAGATAATCTCAAACATGAGTAATTCAATGTCAAATGACATTCATGATCTTAATGCAGCCCTGATTAAAAAACACCAAGACACATTATTAGAACCCATTACACATCTAGTAAATCTTTCTATTCATTCAAACACATTCCCACAGTGCTGGAAAACCGCTGTTGTAACACCGATCCACAAGTCAGGCGAAAAAGACACACCTAACAACTACAGGCCAATTGCCATCTTGCCTGTTGTGTCTAAAGTTCTTGAAAAGGCCATTGCTGAACAACTCATGGAACATCTGGAGTCTAACCAACTGCTGCACCCTCAACAATTTGGGTTCAGGCAAAAGTACAGTACAGAAACAGCAAATTGTTTTCTGCTGGAAAAAATTAAGAGCTGCCTAGATAAAGGCCAAGTTGTTGGTGCAGTCTTTTTGGACCTCAAAAAAGCCTTTGACACTGTGGATCATAGCGTTTTATTAAACAAACTCCAGCCTTTTAAAATGTCCCCTAATGCATTACTCTGGTTTAAAACATATCTTGAGGGCAGGCAGCAATGTGTTAAGGTGAATGGGGTTAAATCTGGCCTTCGCCTTAACAATATGGGGGTGCCACAAGGTTCGGTGTTAGGGCCGCTTTTGTTTTCGATGTATATTAATGACCTTCCCGACTGCTGCAAAGGTGTTAACTGCCAGCTCTATGCAGATGACACTGTTATCCATGTGTCTGCTAAAAACTCCACTCAGGCAGGGCAGCAGTTGACACAGGCTTTGCTCCACATCTCCACCTGGCTTGAGCAATCTCATCTAACCTTAAACGTTAAGAAAACTATTGCCATGCATTTCTCTATTAGAACACAAGCGTTAAATAGCCCTTTTAAAGTTTACATAAATGATGAAATAATTGAAGAAGTCAAAGAGACAAAATATCTAGGAATCATTATTGACAGCAATTTAAAGTTCCAAAGCCAGGTAAAGAATGTGTGTAAAAAGATCAAATCAAATTTGAGCTGCTTTCGTTTCATTAGAAGAGAACTGTCTCATCAAGCTGCTCTGTTATATTTACACGCTATGATATTTTCTCATCTCTCTTATTGTCTCACTTCATGGTCACAAACCTCGCCCTCAACACTTCAGCCAGTCATATCATTGTACAAGCAGGCGATTAAGGTTTTTGATAAAAACCCATGAGGTGGCATCATTGTGACATCATCCATAAACATAATCTTTTTACATTTGAAAATTTTGTAAATTTTAGCACCTTGAAACTGTTTTTTAAATGTTTGACAAATCATGTGTCACCACTGTTGTCTGATTTTGCTGTCAGGCGTCGGGGCTCTCTCAGACCTAACACCAGAGCTTCTGTCAGTGGAGACTGTGTCGTTCCAAAGTCTAGAACATCCTTTGGACAGTCCAGTTTCTCCTCTACTGGACCCAGACTGTGGAACTCTCTCCCCACTGACCTAAAACAACAGACTGACCCCAACATTTTTAATAGACAATTGAAATTGTGGCTGAAGTCAGGACAGAGCTGTACACATGAAAATGCATAATTTAACGTTTTATTGTATTATTAACTCTTAATGTTTTATTACTTTGAACCTTTTCTAAAAGCCTCCTGTGGACAGGTGTTGTAAATTAGCACTTGTGCTTTAACACTTGAAACAATGTATCTGGTTTGTCCAATGCAATTGTTATGTCCATATCAAATAAATAAATAAATAAATAAATAAATAAACTTCACAAGGTTTCAGCTTTGGAGATACAGACAGCCTAATAATACAGGATTACTCAAACATGGTCTGTTTTTGATGAGGATACAACATTCTAACATGGCTTAGTGCTCACACTCACAGTCAGTGTTGTGTAATATAGCACCTTCAGTTCCAGTATCCACCATTTCACTTGTGAACTGACCTTTGATTGGACTTTTACCTTGAACAGTGCCCCCTGTTTCTCTATCTCTCCTTGCAGGGTGACTCTGGGGGCCCCGTGGTGGTGAAGCAGGACAGTGTTTGGGTGCAGGCTGGCATCGTGAGCGCCTCGGAGGGATGTGCCCGACCTGGAAAACCCGGAATTCTGACGGATATTTCAAAGTTCCAAGACTGGATTCAGACCGTGGTGGGAGAGGATGATCCTCCAGTGTTTGTGACATTTACATCAACTGGAGACATGACTGATAACAGTCACTACTGCAGGAATAATACTATCATGACTACTACTGCTACTCCTACTACTACTACTAATACTATTATGACCTACTACCACCAACTGCTAGATTGTTTCAAACACGCATGGTCCTACCAACAACAAAGTGAAGTCTCTCAACAGTTATCTTATTGTCGTGATTTACTACGCAGCATATACCAAAGGTCACAGTAATACTGTAATACTGCAAATAAATGGACCCCAGGAAGAGTAGCTGATGCAGTATACTGCTGAAGCTAATGGGGATCTAATAAACAATAAACAATAAACAGTACAGACAGGCCTGGCCCTAACCATTTTGACACCCTAGGCAAGATTTCAGGTGGCACCCCTTGGATTGCAAAAAAAAAAAAAAAAAAAATACTGCCAGAGTACAGATACTCACAAGAAATCAAACAGTTCATAGTGACGATGTTTTAGACAGTGGAGGATTTTATCCCCCATCGCCGATTTTTGCGCTCGGCGCCCCCTAGTGAAGCGGCGGCGCCCTTAGCATTTGCCTATGTTGCCTAATGGGGGGGCCGGCCCTGAGTACAGATACTGAAGTACCACTATTACTGTATTAGAGGGTCACTACTACCACTACTACTACTACTAATACAAAATAGCAACAATTATAACTGTTACTACTATCATTACAGTGATTTTATTTTTAGAATTAATACCTGCTCAAGTGAGTATCTAGTTTGAAGACTAGTTTTAGTATTGATTAGTATCTCATTTTCAATACTTTTGATAACGATAACAACAACAACAACAACTACTACTACTACTCCTACTACTACTACCACCTTTTAATTTGTGTTTTTGGATTGTTTTGTACATGCATACTTGTGCACAGTTGAAACAAACAATAAAAATTCAATGAAAATGAATGTGCCACAAAGGGACTTCCACAATAACAGTACCTTCTGTACCATTTAAATACAATGAGTACAATTACAAGCTCACAATTACACTCAATTATAATTACAGGTTTAAAAATCCCCAACAATATTCTATGACGATCTATTGTAGTAATGCAGCTATTTTTACTATCGTTTATTTCCACCACACTGCAAAAACAAAAATGAAGAACATATTTTAACCATAGTTTGAGACCAGCTGAGAGGGTTATTTCTAACATATTTCCAACATATTTATGTAGTTTGTAGTTTATTTATGTAGTCTGAGCAAACAACAGGTATACAAAGAAAAACAGATAAGCGATAAACTATCAACTCAAATTTGCACTACCAAAAAGTTACACAATGCCCCTTTAAGTAACAAAATGGAGTACAGCTTTTACGCTTTTTAATTATGTCAATTTGCTAATTATGTCACATCCCAATTGCGATCTCTTAATCACCCGGACTTCTGCACATAAATGTGTCATAGGGAGTAAACATACGCGAAGAAGCTGCTAAACCTGTAAACAATAATAATGTCAATCATAAGGAGGGTTAGGTCTGGGTGGAGCTGATCACAGAAGAGCCTCGCTCCACACACTTAGCACTACACAATGTTCAGAATGGACAGAATGCTGCACCTCACAATACTTCTCTTCACTTTAATCACAGGCGAGTTTATTTCAATTTATCCTTGTATTTTCTCATTTTTAAATCTATTCTTATTCTTAAGCTTACATTATTATTGTACTATTATTATTATTATTATTATTATTATTATTATTATTATTATTATTATTATTATTATTATTTAATATTTGAGTAATGACTCTAGTTTGAAACTTTGACTTTAAACATGAATAAGTCAGACTTGGCATTAGGTATCACAAAATCCTCCTGTACATTTAATCAAAATCTTGTTAAGTACAAGACTCCGCAGTTTGGTGTATGTACGTTAGGGTGACCAGATTTTTAAAAATTCAAAACTGGAACACAGCGGGTCGGGATGGGTGATATAAATAAAATTAGATAGGTTAAAAGAGCACATAACATTGTCCATTCTCGACTCGTGGGTCAGAGAGCTATATAATATCAGGGACTTCTTCAATTTCAAGCATGTTTTTCTATATTTAAAACATAGAAAAGGACACCAGAAACATTTCTTGTATAAAACTGAGACAAATCACTGGTTTTGTATAACTGCTGGGACGGAGGACACGGCTCCAAACTGGGACTGTCCTCGATAAATAAGGATTTTCTAATTGTGATTTATTTTGGTGCTATGATACCTGTTGTAAAAATAAATAAGTGATAGTTTTATACCAATCAAGAAAGCATTTGTTTAGAAATGTTGAAAAATATGTTGAAAAGTAAGTACAGTACTGTAAGAGTAGAGACTATAAGAGTTCTATATTGACGGCATCACATTGGGAGACACGATCAATGTACACACATTATACAAATAAAACACATTTTTTCTGATATTTTAAATAGGATTTCAACAAAATAAAGGTATTTTCTTATCATTTTATTTGTCAAATATTAAGGAGCTTTGGCCCAGTGTGGAACATGGTTGCTAGGTAACACATACGGAATTCCCAAGTGTGATTCATGATTTCGACCCACGAAGTACAATTTGAAAACTAAGAAATGACCAAACGGGAATGGAATTGTAAAACTTAAATATAAAGATCTTAACTGTTTTGGTCAAATGAGTTGCCATGGGGAGAAGTTACAATGTCCCATATAAATCTGTGAATGAAGTTGATTAAACTGAATATTAAAACATATTTTAGTGCCAAGTGGACCATTTCCTTGTTTCCATGTGAAAGCTGACCAAAACATACCAACAAAACAAACCAACAAACAAAAAAATAGAAAAAAAATGCCTCTAGTGTCTTCTCTTAAAGTACCTTAAAGTAAACTGTGTAATATGTTGTGGCTATTTCATCAAATACTTACCCATATTTTTGTGGATCTTTTCTTTTTAATTCAGGTTCTCACACACAAGGTAAGAAACTATCATATCACATTTTTAATCATTAATTAACTGTCATTATTTACATTATTTTATGATTACTGATTTAGTGTATGGTTACTTTTAATTATTATTCCCTAAAACTACAGAAAGAGCTTGAGCACACTCTATTTGTAATTATTATTATTTGTAATTATTATGTTTAATTGAAAGGAACTGCAGGTAAGATTTTGATTTCTGTGTCCCCAGATACGAGGTAAACATGTTCAAATCAAATACAGATTTTACTGATAACACTTCTTATGCTGGTTTATTCCTAATTACAACAGCATTGGACATGATGGTCCATTTGTATTTACTAGAATAATTTGGCATATACTGAGAATGAAACAAATATTCAATTCAATTCAATTCAATTTATTTTTGTAGCACCCAAAATCACAACAACAGTAGCCTCTAAGGGTGTTCCAAGATTTGGATGAGTAAAACATACACACAGACATATGAAAACAGGAATAAACAACATTCATGTAAAGCAGCAAATGAAACATCGTCCAGTCATCCCCTGTCCTTAGACCCTCCTTCTCAGCAAGGAAAAACTCCAAAAAACCCAGGGTCCTGGGAAAAAGAAGAAACCTTGGGGAGAACTACAGTGAAGGAGAGATCCACTCCCATGGACGGACAGGCTATAGATGTCCAGGCCCGTGGGCCAGTTCGGTATGGCCACAGCTACCCAGGTGGGGAAGGAGCCGGGGAGGAGGGGAGGTCGGGCGAGGAGGAGGAGAGTCAGGCGAGGAGGAGGAGAGGGGTCCAGCTGCCATCAGGCGTCTGAAAGAGTTACACTCCACAGGGGGAGTGGGACAGGGGACAACATGTGAATAGCAATGAACAAACTACAGATGAGAACATAGTAAGTGATGCTGTTGAGAAAATAGGAGGAAACAGAGGACAGTGCTCAGGTTGCCACACTTCCCCCAGCTTGTTATCTCCTGTGGCAGCTTATCTTAGTGACATCAACTAAGTAACCTGGTCATAAGCTATTCCGAAGAGGAAGGTTTTAAGCCTGGTCTTAAATAAAGAGACTGTGGGTGCCTGTTTAACATCAACAGGGAGTTGATTCCATAACACAGGAGCTTGGTAACTGAAGGCTCTTTCCCCACTGTACTTTTAGACACTCTAGGAACCACTAATAATCCTGCATATGGATGTGTCCTCTATCTGCAGGTTAAAGTTCTAGGGACACAGGTTTGGTTGTGATTGTAGAAACATTTTAAAAATCATAGGAGTACAGGTACATACAGTACAGTTCCTTTAATTGTCCTATATTACACAACATCAACTCTTGTGAGCTTTAAGACAGGTTATAATGTTATTACTTTCTCAAAAACATACCTGTTTTGTTTCGTTTGAATAACCCTTTATTATTAGTCTGCCAAACCTTCTACCTTAACCTACATAAGAACATAACAAACCAAGTCAATACCCTCCCCTTTGTGCCGGGAATCTGTTTATATTTTATTGTATGATAATTACACGTTGCACTTCTAATTACACGTTTGATGGTTGTGTTAAACCACATTTTTTTCTATTGTTTAAGCTGCATCTTCTGTTTAGCTTGTGGCAGAGCAGCGTTGAACACGAGGATTGTGGGCGGGACAGATGCTCCACCAGGAAACTGGCCCTGGCAGATTTATCTCATCACGACCAACTCCACAGGGTTGAGGTTCGCCTGTGGAGGGTCCCTGATTAACAATGAGTGGGTCATGACCGCCGCCCACTGCCTTGTGGGAATGTAAGGGCCTTTTTCTATTCATACTGTGCAGTGACGTCATGCTGAAGGTGTTCTACATGTATCTGTAATGGTTGAATGTTTAGGAGTTACCATGGTGACCCAATGCACATATTAGCAAACACTGAAAAAAGTTTTAAAATTGTCTGAACACTCAATAAAAAAATACACAATGGATTTAAACATTTTCAGGAGCCTGTGATCTATAGAGGCATTCAGGGTCCTATTTAGGAGTTTGAGTTTCAACAAAAATGGTGAGGGTGAGTAACTGAAAAAACATTGGTTAATGCTAACTAGTTTGTGACTGTTTTTTTAATATGTGAGAGACAAGTCAGTTCTTTCTGGTCAGATTATGTTAAAACAATGCACAGATTAAAGTCTAATAAAGCCTCAGACAGAGCAGAGCCTACAGTTAGCATCATGCCCTCAGGGTTGGGTCCCACAATCTATTTACTGATGGTAACGCTAAAGACCAAGACTGAAATAAATTAGAATTGTTTTCACATTTTGTTTTCCAGGGTAACAAACCTGACAAATGTGTATTTGGGACGCCAGACACTGTCCGGTCCCAATCCCAACGAGGTGATAAGGATGGTGGTGCAGGAGGAGCTCCACCCCCAGTACAACAGTAGCAGATCTTTAAATAACGACATTGCTCTACTCAAGCTGAACAGCCCTGTGTCCTACTCCAACTACATCCAACCGCTGTGTCTCGCCCAGAGCAACACCATCATCCAACAAAGGCAGAGCTCATGGGTGGCGGGCTGGGGGCTGCAGGCAGAAGGTGAGGGAACTACAAGTCTTCATGTGACATCACAGATCACAACATGATTGAATTATGATCCTGCATGGCCGTTTTGTATGACACAAAACAATACACTACGACTTCACAAACCTGATACGATGTGCAATGAGTATTAGCAGGAAGCACGCTGATTGTGTTGTGATAGGGTAGGTGATCAAACAAAGGGAGAGGTTATCCAGAGATTCAAATAAACTAAAGTTAAAAGGCTCTTTTCACGCTTACGTCACAAACCAGGAAGATGTTTGGAAACGTGCCATGACAACTTCCGTAGTAGTAGTAAGTCTGACAAAAATCTAGGAAAAATGAGAACATGTCCCAGTTTTCTTCATCTCCATGTCATTGTAGTGTTCTGTTATATTCAGCTAATGAACAATTCCAGCCACACCTCAGTTTTCATCATTTCCCCACTGACGTACAACTCCAAGCGCACTGGGTACATGTGATTAGAAGAGACGAGGACGCCAAATTCAAGATGATTCCTAACATACATATACAGTCTTCAGCTTACCAATAATCACATTTATCACATTTACTTCAGTGGGTTTGATCACAGTCGGTCGGTGAGCCCAGTGTCGGGAACTACACCGGAAGTTGTCAAACAACTTCCTGGTTTGTGACATAAGCGTGAATAGAGGCTATATGTTGTTTACGGCAAATATAGCTTTTTCAAAGTGATGAATGGTAACCTGCTAATCTAAATATGCTATGTGTTAGCTGTTAACATTTAGCAAATAATATGCTGGAGAGGAGTAATACCCCATTTGGATATGGCTTCTAAGCTGTCTCACAGACAAACAACTTCCTTTCTTTGCACAGGGGGGACATTTCCAACCACGCTTCAGGAGGTGTGTGTCCCGGTGGTGTCAGACAATGTGTGTAACCGACTGAATGGCTTCAATTTCGAGCCGGAGGTCATCTGTGCCGGCTTTCAAGCAGGAGGCAACGGCACCTGCAGCGTAAGTGCACCAATGGACAGATCACATCACTAACGGACTGTCCACATCACTAACGGACTGTCCACATCACTAACGGACTGTCCACATCACTAACGGACTGTCCACATCACTAACGGACTGTCCACATCACTAACGGACTGTCCACATCACTGACGGACTGTCCACATCACTGACGGACTGTCCACATCACTGACAGACTGTCCACATCACTAAGGGACTGTACACATCACTGACGGACCGTTAGCATCAACAAAAGACTGTTAGCATCACCAAACTACAATACATTACATTTCAGATGTGTGGAGAGTCGCCCTTATTCACAGAAGGAATTATTGTATTTTTGAGCAACAGAAACACCTTTAATGAATAAATGCTAGAGGGATACTGCATGTTTAAGGTCATACCATGGAACATTCCAGGCAAAGCAATAACATCTCCACGGAGACAAGTAGGCAGCAGGCCCTCCACCAGAAAGGTTGCCCAGTGCACCTTTACATAAATAAAAACCTGTATTTACCATCTAAACTTACCCAAATCCCGGGGTAACACAGGTACCTCTCTCTGCTCACAGGGCGACTCAGGGGGCCCCCTGGTGGTGAAGCAGGACGGTATTTGGATCCAGATCGGGATTGTGAGCGCGAGCAACGGCTGTGCCCGATCAAACATACCCGCCATCTACACCGAGGTCCTGCACTTCCAGAGCTGGATCCAGGGCATCGTGAGCCCGGACTCACAGAACCTGCCTGGGTTTGTGTCCTTCAGGTCGCCTGGGGACCTGGTCAACAACTGTGGGGATACTACTACTACTGCACCACCTACTACTACTGCACCACCTACTACTACTACTACTACTGCACCACCTACTACTACTACTACTGCACCACCTACTACTACTACTACTACTGCACCACCTACTACTACTACTATTGCACCACCTACTACTACTACTACTACTGCACCACCTACTACTACTACTACTGCACCACCTACTACTACTACTACTGCACCACCTACTACTACTACTGCACCACCTACTACTACTACTGCACCACCTACTACTACTACTACTGCACCACCTACTACTACTACTACTGCACCACCTACTACTACTACTACTGCACCACCTACTACTACTACTGCACCACCTACTACTACTACTACTGCACCACCTACTACTACTACTACTGCACCACCTACTACTACTACTACTACTGCACCACCTACTACTACCACTTATTACTACTACTACTACTACTACTACACCACCTACTACTACTACTACTGCACCACCTACTACGACTACTACTGCACCACCACCTACTACTACTACTGCACCACCTACTACTACTACTACTGCACCTACTACTACTGCACCACTTATTACTACTACTACTACTGCTACTGCACCACCTACGACTACTGCACCACCTACTACTCCTACTACTGCACCACCTACTACTACTACTGCACCACTTATTACTACTACTACTACTGCTACTGCACCACCTACGACTACTGCACCACCTACTACTCCTACTACTGCACCACCTACTACTACTGCACCACCTACTACTACTACTACTGCACCACCTACTACTACTACTACTACTGCACCACCTACTAATACTGCACCACCTACTATTACTACTGCACCACCTACTACTACTACTACTACACCACCTACTACTACTACTACTGCACCACCTACTACTACTGCACCACCTACTACTACTACTACTGCACCACCACCTACTACTACTACTGCACCACCTACTACTACTACTACTGCACCTACTACTACTGCACCACTTATTACTACTACGACTACTGCACCACCTACTACTACTACTGCACCACTTATTACTACTACTACTACTACTACTGCACCACCTACTACTACTGCACCACCTACTACTACTACTACTGCACCACCTACTACTACTACTACTACTGCACCACCAGCTGCTACTACTACTACTGCACCACCTACTACTACACCTACTACGACTACTGCACCACCTACTACTACTACTGCACCACCTACTACTACTACTGCACCACCTACTACTACTGCACCACCTACTACTACTACTACTGCACCATCTACTACTACTACTACTGCACCACCTACTACTACTACTACTACTGCACCACCAGCTACTACTACTACTGCACCACCTACTACTACTACACCACCTACTACTACTACTGCACCACCACCACCTACTACTACTACTGCACCACCTACTACTACTACTACACCACCTACTACTACTACTACTGCACCACCTACTACTACTACTACTGCACCACCTACTACTACTACTACTGCACCACCTACTACTACTACTACTGCACCACCTACTACTACTACTACTGCACCACCTACTACTACTACTGCACCACCTACTACTACTACTACTGCACCACCTACTACTACTACTTCTGTACCACCTACTACTACTACTACTGCACCACCTACTACTACTACTACTACTGCACCACCTACTACTACTACTACTGCACCACCTACTTCTACTACTTCTTCTACTTCCAGTACTCCTTCAGCATCCGGCAGCTGTGCCAAAACAAATCCCCATTTTACTCATATGCTTTCAGTTTGCTTTAGTCTAATACTAATCATTGTACTTGGATAATTCAAATCATTTAAAACAGAATGCATCTATGGACTTTTATGTTTTGTGACAGGTAAAGCTATTTTGTTGTAGAACTCACCGCTACTTCCTGTTTTTTATTTTTATTTTTATTTTTTATTTTTTTACTTGTCTGTTTTACTTTTTCCCCACAAACACTTAAAAGTGCAATATGTAACTTTTTGGTTGCTTATTTCTATGGATATGTCATTGCTCTGCCTGGAATGTTCCACAGTATGACATTAAACAGCTCTACTTTACATTTATTAAATTAAAGGTTTTACAGCTCAAAAATACATAAAAACAGGCATGTTAACGGGGTCGCCTATCCACAGATCAGGCTTGTAACTTGGTCTGGTTTGGACTCCATGAGGATAAAAAAGCTTAATAACACACTGTGAAACATTCCAGGCAAAAGAATAACATCTCCATGGAGAAAAGCGTTTAAAGAGCCCTCCACCAGAAAAGTTACACAATGCATCTTTAACTGATGCATTAAACCAAGTCGTAATTAGAGAAAGATGAAAACCTGTCATATGCATTTTGAGCCATCAACTTTACAATGAAAAATGGCCTCCACTCTCTCTGTGACTGCTGAAAGGAGCCTTGTTATTTTGGTCTTAAAATGTTCGTATTAATTCACGCTGTATGGTCCTAGTGTTTATATTTCGCCATTTTGCCCATAAATAAAATCCAACTTTTAGTATGGAACTCCAAACTCGCTCCTATATCTGCCTGCCTTAATAAGCTTCATTTGACTGGAGCTGAATGCTATGGGTGAAGTCACACTCCCTTTGGCCACTTCTTTATACAGTCTATGGTGGTGACTAATTTAAAACAACCATGTTATGGCTATTAGTATTACTATATCGTATAGTATTACTGTGGAACTTTTCTGGTGGGAGAATGTGCCAACTAGGGCCTGACCGATATGGATTTTGTTGCAGTCAATATGATACAGATAAAATTGGAGTTGGCGCTGCCAATAGCCGATATAATCGCGATATATTTATGACGTAAAAATTCACTGTAAATCTTCAATTGTTTATAAAACTTAATTTTGGCCCTGTTGGATTTTCAATTGGGTTTATTTAGGCGACATTTATTGTTCTTCTGCCTCTTTACGTCACATTTAAAGACAGTAGGTCGGCCTAATGACATTTTTGTATGATATTTTAGCCTGTAAAGAAAGTACTGTAAGTAAACTACCGCTATTAGCTTTTAGCGGTAAATGCGTGTGCGCTGTGGTTATTAATGAAATGCTAAATGCCAATAATTCACACTTCTATTCACATCTTATTTACATATCAGTGCGTGTCCAGCAACATATATACGCCACTATAGTCACTTTACAGACGCTAATAGAAGAGAAAACAGCTTGTTTATGTGTGTGAGCTACAGCAGCTAATCGCTAACCAATGAGAAAGAATCAAAACAAGCTTCAAAACCGACACATTTCCAACACTCAGGCTCACACAGGCTCCTCTCAGATCACAAGTCTGCACTAACAACTGTCCTTTTAATCCAGACTCAAACCAATCATCCGTAAAAAGAAGAGAATCTCAGTGTTGCACACACATAGACCGTATATGTGCGTACACGGCTCTACGGCTGCGGATGTAAACAAACGTACATGGCGATGCGTTCAGGAGCGGGATGGACACAGACAAATGACTCCTCAGATAAATCCTGATGTATCGGTCAGGCCCTAGTACCAACGCTTATTTCCATGAAGTTTAATGTCATACTGTGAAAAATAATGAAGGTATTCTATGAAGACAATGGGCAGTTCACCAGAAAATGTAAACCTCCCGTACGTAACTTTTTAGCCAATATACAAACAAAAATACAAGGATGTTTCTTTCATGTACATATGCATCCTTACTGTAAATGGGCTTGCATCTCCACAAACCTGACTCTTATTTGGCAGGCTTCTCGTTTGTTTCCATGGAAATGTTGCTCCTTTTGCCACAATATTCCACAGTATGGCACTGCCTCTTTCCATGGGCTCATGCAGGTATGATATGCCACATCAAGAAAGTTACATATTATGGCTTTAAGTAGTGCACTTTTATTCATTCCATTTTGTTCTTGTGTTTTGTTTTAAATTACTGTTTTCCCCACTGTGATTCTTTTCTCTTGAAGCTCTGTGATACATATGATCGAGTCTTTGTTTCATGATTTATGTGTTCTTGAAGTACCGGGCGAGCTCTACCTCTAGGTGCACTGTGGAACATTTCTGCTGTTGGATCTGCCATCTGCTCGTCTCTATGGAGAAGGTATTGCTTTGTCTGGCATGTTTCACAGTAAGGCATTAAACTTGTCTTGACCCCACTCACAGTGGTTTTCAAGGTAGGCAGGTAAATGTAATGCCACACTGTGGGACATTAAAGATAAAGCAATAAGATCATCACAGTGGAGACAAGCATGAGAACCCCTAACAGAAAAGTTGCACAGTGTGTCTTTAACTCAGTGTTCTGAATTACTATTATTTGAATGTTATTTATACTATGAATTTATTGTTTTTCAAATATTAAAAACCATTACAAATGTAATACTGCTTTGTGTTCTTTGTTGACTGCATGTGACAGGTTAGACTTCAAATTTCATTAAAATATAATTAATAGCATTAGATTTAAAACTCTGTTTTATAATTTATAACTATGATACATTTATTTTGTAATTTTACAAAATAAATTGTCTACTATTTGTCATTAAAAAAAATAATGGTAATAAATTGTATTTACCTCCTGGTTAGTTACTGGCAGCAGATGTAGAAAATAGATGTAAATGTCATGACTGTTACCTAGCAACCAAAATGTAAACAAGGGCATTAATATGATATATGCTTATTGTTATAGGCTTACAGGGGTCCTAGCTGCATGACATCTAGTATAATCTACCAGAAGGGTGTTTTGTAAAGCCCAAAACATAAAGGAGAGTCCTGAGCCTCTGAGCAGTTTAACCTCCTCCCTCCAGGGCGGCGCCTTAGAAAGCCCCAGATCAGGTCATCTTTTAACTCTGAAGCTGTTATCAGAATAAAGTGTGATTAAGTGTACTACTGCATTGTATTGTATGTTTATTTGACTGGGACAGTGGATATTAATGAGGCATGATACACTAAACACAGCCAATTAAAGACTTTCTGTTGTGTCAAAGAGCTGGGGTCACAAAAAGGACAAACTACAGAATACTGCACACTCCACTCACTGCACAGTGCACACTTTTGATTATTTCACTGTCAAACTGACCACACATTCAAGACATTTTATACCCACCTCCTTCATGTTTTGCCCAAACATGAAGGAGGTGGCAAGCATGTGTACTGTATATCTGACACTGCTGCACACCAGTTTCCCTTTGGGACAATAAGAAAATTGAAAGTTGAAATCCTAAATTACACAGTGAGTCATGATTTGACCAGTTAAAATGAGATAAATGAGTCAGAACTGTAAAGAACGCCACACACTATAGGATTTTTTAGTCTTAAAAGTTTTTTAAACGTGACAAAACGCACTCACCACAGACACGAGGAGAATATTAAATCTTTGATCACAAAGACTGCTGTGCGATATGGCTGGCCGAGTAGAGAGTAATGTGCTGTGTTCTCTGTAGGACTCAGAGGAGAAAATCTGCCTTTGTTCCTTCAGTTGTCCGGCTCCTGAATGCTAAGCCGTCCCTTCCTCAGCTCTGCAACATCAGAGCACTTTATACATGCGCTCATGTGTCTGAATGAATGTATGTGTGTGGCTTATTTATTATGTGGAATTTTATATTGTTGTATTGTACACTGCAACCCTCTATGCCTTTTAATTGCCCCTTGGGGATAAATAAAGCGATTATTGATTGATTGATTGATTGATTAGAAGCAAATCACAGCCTAAATTAGGTAAATTCTCTCTCTTTAGGCTGTCAGTGTTTCTTACATGTGAATTGTCTCTGCATTTTAGATGAAGTTTTCCATGTTGATGACATAGGTAGATGTTGACAATGAAAAATAAAAATATAAAATAAACTGTGGTACAGACTTGACCCAGAAGTACAATCCTGTTGTTGTGGCAACTCAGGACTAACTTGAAAGTTTTTGTCTTGCTTCAGAGTGTTTATCAGTCCAACTTTGCTTATCCCATGTGAATGTACACAAAAAACACAGAAATTTTGCAGATGTCCCTTGGTAAAGCTAATCCTGTGCGAATAAGCTCCTGCACCCTGAATCTGACAGGGACGCCATGCTGGCAGTGGTGGATTAGTGGTAATGAATGGCACCGAGTCTGCTTTTGGAGTTGTTTGGTTTTTAAATGAAATCAAAGAAAATTATTTCTTTTAAAACTAATCAGATTAGACATGAGTGACCCTTCCCTGGCACTGGACAATAGACCTAGGAGATTTTTCCTTAACCTCTTGAGACCCTGTGGCCCCATACGAGGACATTACATTTTTGCCTCTTAGCACCATGATTTTCAATTATTTTAAACTTTCACCTGTAATCAACTAAAAACCTCTACAGCAGCTCCCGAAAGTAAAAAAAAAACTGCATGGTAAAGTTTAGATGCAAAATTTATGAATAAAACCAATGTATTTATGTACAATAATGTCTCTTCATGTATCTTAATGTATCTTCATTTGGCATTAAAATTTGACACATTTTATTGACCACAGCAGACGAGAGCATCAGTAAATGTCATGTCCTCGTTTGAAGACATTGGGACTATGTTATATTATTGATTGTACATGTTGTTAGGTAAACTTGGGAATATTTAGATGAGTTTACAGTTATAAATTGCTGGACGTTTCTGCTGCTATAGGGAAACTGCTGCCTGTCTCCACTTTTTGCACCTCTACTTTTTTTTGTAACGATTGAAAACCAGAAAAAATTAAAAATGTGGACCACATTTTCAGGCCTTTTTGTGTGTTTTTAACCTCACTCACTGAACCCCAACCTGCTCACGGTCGACCTACGTCACATTTGGCAGGTTTAGGGCTTGAAATAAACAGCTAATTGCTGTTTTTTTTTTTGTAATTTATTTATACATTTTAATGTTTTTACATTTTTTAACCAATGGTGTCATACAGAAGACTTACTTAGTAGGTCCTACTTATCCCAAATAGCAAGAAGAAATGAAAAATGGACACCAGACAAAAGCTCGGGTCTCAGGAGCATACCTCAATATCTGGACATGTGGTTTACCTTTAACTTTCTTTTAGCACCGAAAAAGATCCTTGGAGATGTTTGTGAAACTTTACAGCGGATGCCATTAGTTTCTATGGAAATTCTCAGCACGATCACTGTCAGTTTGGAGGTGCATGCTGGGATTGTGTGATGAGAACTGCAGGGGCTCTAGAAACATCCTGTAGTGATGATATGTGAGACTGAAACACATCAGGGCTGGGCCTGACGCTCTAATTACAGATGACAGCTTTTAGCAGATCCATGTCAGAGCTTTACGCACTTAACCTTTGTGATGACTGTAAATGTCTGTAATTAAAGAGGGTGAAGTGTTGACATGTCACTCTACAAGTGCGACATCTCTTAACTGGATTTCTGTTCATGCCACACCTTAACCATAACACGGTCAAACTTCCTGACATAAGGATGAGTAAACCTCTACAAAAGAAAACAACAAACACATTCACACCGGGAAATCATTATCAAATTAAAGACACTATTTATAAGTCATGGTTAGCTCATCTCAAAAGCACCTGTTCAGAGTGAGACCTAAATGTCCCCGTGTGTCAGATGCCCTCCCTGTGTGTCAGATGCCCTCCCTGTGTGTCAGATGCCCTCCCTGTGTCAGATGCCCTCCTTGTGTAGTCCAACCTGTCCTAGGCACTTAAAATCTGTCAATACCCGATATTAAAGGTGCATTGTGTAACTTTTCTGGTGGAGGGTCCGTCACCTCCTTGTTTGTATGGAAATGTCATTGCTCTGCTTGGAATGTTCCACAGTATGACATTAAACAGCTCTACTTTACATTGATTCAGTTACAGGTGGTTTTATAGCTCAAAAATACTTAGAAAAACTGACTGTGAGCGGGGTTTCCAGTCCACAGATCTGACCTGTAACTTGGTCTGTTTTGGTCTCCATGGAAATAAGTATTTGCTGATTTTGTAGGTTTTCCCACTGACAAAGAAATGAAGTCTATAATTTTAATGTTAGATTTAATTTAACACTGAGAGAAAGAATATTAAAAAGAAAATCCAGAAAATCACATTATAGAAAATATATTAATTGACTTTGTGTGAAATAAGTATTTGATCCCCTAACAACCATTTAGAGTTCTGACTCCCACAGATCAGTGAGACACTCCTAATCAACTCATCACCTGAATTAGACTCCTGTTTAATTAGTCACCTGTATAAAAAAAACTCTTGTTCACAGAATCAGTCCATCAGACTCCAAACTCTCCAACATGGAAAGACCAAAGAGGATGTCAGAGGATGTCAGGGATAAGACTGTAGACCTGCACAAAGCTGGAACGGGCTACAAAACCATAAGCTAGAAGCTGGTGTGAAGGAGACATTTAAGAATGTATTTAATTTAACAAATACAAAATGACCATCAGTTGACCACAGTCTCGGGCTCTACACAAAATCTCACTTCATGGGGTTTCAATGCTCATGAAAACTGAGAAATCAGCCTAGAACTACACGGGAGGAGCTGGTCAATGATCTCAAAGGCAGCTGGGACCACAGTCACTAAGAAAAACATTGGCAACACTTTACGCCGCAATGGAGTCAAATCCTGCAGTGCTCAAGGTCCCCCTGGTTAAGACGGCACATGTGCAGACCAGACCCGCCTGACGTTTGCCAATGAATGATTTAAAGAGGGATTGGGAGAAGGTGCTGTGGTCAGATGAGACCAAAATCAAGTTCTTTGGCATTAACTCAACTCACTGTGTTTGGAGGAAGACCAATGCAAGAACACCATCCCCACCGTCAAGCATGGAGGTGGAAACATTCTGCTTTGGGAGTGGATGGACGGACCCATGTAGTTTAGTTTAATTTATTAAGATCCCAATTAGCTACTGAAATATCAATAGCTATTCTTCCTGGGGTCTCCTCAAATTCATTAGATACATTTTGTATAATACATGAAACACACACACACACACAACCACAAGACATGAAAGCTCAGTGTGTAGTAAACAAGTAGTAAGTAGTAATAAATCAATTCATCAATAACAATTAAAACCAATAATATGAATAACAATAATACCTACATAAGCAATAACTAATCATTGTGTGAAAAGGAACAGTTTTAAGTTTTTTTGAAACAACTTTTTGTTATTTTTAAACAATACTGGTAATGTGTTCCATGTACAATTAAAATCCTGAGTGGCAACCTCCTTCCCTGTGCCAGGAAACTGAAATGATTCTAAAAAAAGAAACAATAGAGCGTTTCTGGTCTCACCACATGGCATTGCAAGGTGGAACAGAGTGGTTTCTGTTTGAGGGAAGAACTCAGCCTAAACATGGAGGATCTGTGTGTTAAATGGTCACTTTTTTATAGCGCTTTTCTACCTTTCAAGGTACTCAAAGCGCTTTACAACAAAGAACCACTCACCCATTCACACACATATTCATACACCAGTGTACAGACACTGGGGGTGAGGTGGGTTAAGTGTCTTGCCCAAGGACACAACGACAGCTTCATCTGTGGGAGCTGGAATCACACCAGCGACCTGTGGGTCAGTGGACAAACGCTCCACCAACTGAGCCACTGCCATGTTAAACGTGTGAATGAAACTAACACAACTCCAAGTATGTTTGTGATGAGGAAACAGCATTATAACATAGAACATAGCGTAATATGGGGCTTTTAAATTAATAAAGGTGCAAACATTGAGACTTTCGAGGCTAAAATTATTTCATTACATCCAACTACAGGCCCATGATAATGACTTAAACAATATCATGGAACCAATACAAATCCAGCAAATTTTACTTCATTTTTCATTATCTGCCCCAATATCGGTATTGGTGAATGAATTCAATTTTTAAGCAAAATTCATTAAAAAACAACACGCCGAACAATCCCTACAGCTTAAACTGAGTTGAAGGAAAGGTTAGACTTCTTTTTTCAGATTGCAGATTTATAGACCTGGTTTACGGTTAATATCTATGTGATTATGAGGCACACGATCAGTATGTTCCAGTTGTATAAATAAACATGGTTATTATTTTTCACAATAGCACAATAGAGGTATCATTAGTCAGTTCTAAAAACGAGTTTGTTGTCAGGTGAAAGGACTTGAAGACATAAAATTAACATGACCAGTTTCTGGAGCCAAACCCAAACAAACTTCAATGTTGGGGGTTTCCATTTTAGATATTTCCTTCCACAACAATACATCTCCCATAGTTGGAGTAATTATAGGCTCTTGGTTGCCATCTAATACTCCATAAGGTGAAAATGTATGATGAAAAAGCAGCACCGTTGCCATAGCAATTTAGAAATCTCCTTTCCACTGGAGTGCAAGGTCCTCAAAATGTCACCTATAAGCATAAGTTAATAACCTAAAAACATAATAAAAAGTAGTTAATATTTTTTTATCAAAAGACTTTATTTTAAGAGTATGCACGACAGCATTTTAAAACAGCTTCTGATTTTGTCGTCTTTTGTACAAATACTGAATTGACATGATAAACTGTACAAGGTTTGAAAATACATTTTTGGCTATTAACAAACAGACTCTATAAAACACATGGGCAACAACTTCATTTCTGAGTACAATCAGCTCCGAAACTGTGATAATGAACACTGGAATTACAATTCTTCACTATTTACACACACCAGGGGTTTTCTTTAATTTGGATTATTAAAAGGTTTTAAAAATCACATTAATAACTAAATAAAAATGCTAAAACGTACTGGCAAAAACATGAAAACAATGCCCATGTTTGAACACTTCGGTCTCAAGGGAAATACAGATTTATTTTGAGTAAAAGACGCATAAAATGTATAAATATAAAACGTATTCACAGTATTTACAGATGAGCGCAGGTTTAATCTCAGATCGGTTCTTCTATTTTCTCTTTTGTCAACAAAGCATTTTCCAGCACGTCCAGGTCCACCAGTGGCAACTTTGCCACTTCAAAAAACACCCTGGAACACAAGAATTTAAGGTTTTAACAATTTACTTTTAAAAAGGTTCGATATTACACAAATAGTTTACATGTGAGTTAGGGCTGTCACGATCAAACATTTGTGTTCATACCGGTTTGTCAAAGCCTGATCTTGTCAGATCTCAGAAGCTAAGAATCCTGGGTAGTACTTGGATGGGAAACAGGCACCTGGTATTCCCACCACAGGGGGGTGCCAGCGCAAAAACTGTTGTGTCCTTAGGCAAGACTCACATTGCCTATTATTAAAGTGGTGCGTGAGTGCTGGTGCTGGGGGGAGGGGCTGATGCTGCAGATTGGCAGCCTCGCTTCAGCCTGTCCCTGGGCAGCTGTGCCTACAATAGTAACTCAACACAGTGTGGAGTCAAACAATGCTGCTCTGTAAAGCGCTTTGGGGGTCTTGAAAGACCCTGTATAAATCCACTGATTCATTAACGTATTCATTTAGAAATATATTGATGTGATAAATGATAATACTGAAACTACTTAATGTCACTGACAACACTAAAGCAGGATAACCCAAGTAAACCATTTCTAAATAGACAGAATCATAAAAATCCACACACTTCAACAAATAATCAGCAGAATGAACCAATAATTAACCACAGAAGTGACTCATTCAACTCTGTCCAGCTTCAGTCTTGCCGTAATACACAAAACATAACAAATACCTCCCGAGTATTGTGAAAAAAATGTACCCACGATAAAAACTGAGCTCCAAAACATCTCGTTCCAGCTGTAATTTATTTAACGATAAGTCGACACAGTAACAATCGTGACAGGCCTAGTGTGAGTACTTGTTGCGTATATGTAGTACTTTTATACATACTTGTGTGAGTACTTGTTGCGTATATGTAGTACTTTTATACATACTTGTGCGAGTACTTGTTGCGTATATGTAGTACTTTTATACATACTTGTGCGAGTACTTGTTGCGTACATGTAGTACTTTTATACATACTTGTGCGAGTACTTGTTGCGTACATGTAGTACTTTTATACATACTTGTGCGAGTACTTGTTGCGTACATGTAGTACTTTTATACATACTTGTGAGTACTTGTTGCGTACATGTAGTACTTTTATACATACTTGTGCAGTACTTGTTATGTGCATGTAGTACTTTTATACATACTTGTCAGTACTTGTTGTTACAAGTAGTACTTTTATACATACTTGTGCTTAGTACTTGTTATGCATAAGTAGTACTTTATACATACTTGTGCTTAGTACTTGTTATGTATATGTAGTACTTTTATACATACTTGTCTGAGTACTTGTTATGTATATGTAGTACTTTTATACATACTTGTGCGAGTACTTGTTATGTATATGTAGTACTTTTATACATACTTGTATGAGTACTTGTTATGTATATGTAGTACTTTTATACATACTTGTGCGAGTACTTGTTGCGTACATGTAGTACTTTTATACATACTTGTGCAGTACTTGTTATGTACATGTAGTACTTTTATACATACTTGTGCAGTACTTGTTGTACATGTAGTACTTTTATACATACTTGATAGTACTTGTTGCGTACATGTAGTACTTTTATACATACTTGTAGTACTTGTTATGTATATGTAGTACTTTTATACATACTTGTGAGTACTTGTTGCGTACATGTAGTACTTTTATACATACTTGTGTTAGTACTTGTTATGTATATGTAGTACTTTTATACATACTTGTGTGAGTACTTGTTGCGTACATGTAGTACTTTTATACATACTTGTGCGAGTACTTGTTGCGTACATGTAGTACTTTTATACATACTTGTGAGAGTACGTGTTGCGTATATGTAGTACTTTTATACATACTTGTATGCAGTACTTGTTGCGTACATGTAGTACTTTTATACATACTTGTGCGAGTACTTGTTGCGTACATGTAGTACTTTTATACATACTTGTGCGTTCTTGTTGCGTATATGTGGTTCTTTTATACATAATTGTGCGTAGTACTTGTTATGCATGTAGTACTTTTATACATACTTGTGCGAGTACTTGTTGCGTACATGTAGTACTTTTATACATACTTGTGCGAGTACTTGTTGCGTACATGTAGTACTTTTATACATACTTGTGCGAGTACTTGTTGCGTATATGTAGTACTTTTATACATACTTGTGCGAGTACTTGTTGCGTATATGTAGTACTTTTATACATACTTGTGCGAGTACTTGTTGCGTACATGTAGTACTTTTATACATACTTGTAGTACTTGTTGCGTACATGTAGTACTTTTATACATACTAGTCAGTACTTGTTGCGTACATGTAGTACTTTTATACATACTTGTAAGTACTTGTTAGTATATGTAGTACTTTTATACATACTTGTGTGAGTACTTGTTGCGTATATGTAGTACTTTTATACATACTTGTGCGAGTACTTGTTGCGTATATGTAGTACTTTTATACATACTTGTGCGAGTACCTGTTGCGTATATGTAGTACTTTTATACATACTTGTGTGAGTACCTGTTGCGTATATGTAGTACTTTTATACATACTTGTGCGAGTACTTGTTGCGTATATGTAGTACTTTTATACATACTTGTGCGTACTTGTTGCGTACATGTAGTACTTTTATACATACTTGTGCGAGTACTTGTTGCGTACATGTAGTACTTTTATACATACTTGTGCGAGTACTTGTTGCGTACATGTAGTACTTTTATACATACTTGTGCGAGTACTTGTTGCGTACATGTAGTACTTTTATACATACTTGTGCGAGTACTTGTTGCGTACATGTAGTACTTTTATACATACTTGTGCGAGTACTTGTTGTGTACATGTAGTACTTTTCTACATACTTGTGCGAGTACTTGTTTCGTACTTGTAGTAGTTTTAAACATACTTGTTCGAGTACTTGTTTCGTTAATGTACTTTTATACATACTTGTGCGAGTACTTGTTGCGTACATGTAGTACTTTTACACATACTTGTAGTACTTATGTACATGTAGTACTTTTATACATACTTGTGCGAGTACTTGTTGCGTACATGTAGTACTTTTATACATACTTGTGCGTACTTGTTGCGTATATGTAGTACTTTTATACATACTTGTGCGTACTTGTTGCGTACATGTAGTACTTTTATACATACTTGTGCGAGTACTTGTTGCGTACATGTAGTACTTTTATACATACTTGTGCGAGTACTTGTTGTGCACATGTAGTACTTTTATACATACTTGTAGTGCTTGCTATACATGTAGTACTTTTATACATACTTGTAGTACTTGTTGCGTACATGTAGTACTTTTATACATACTTGTTGAGTGCTTGTTGCGTACATGTAGTACTTTTATACATACTTGTGCGAGTGCTTGTTGCATTACATGTAGTACTTTTATACATACTTGTGCAGTACTTGTTGTACATGTACTTTTATACATACTTGTCAGTACTTGTTGCGTACATGTAGTACTTTTATACATACTTGTGCGAGTACTTGTTGCGTACATGTAGTACTTTTATACATACTTGTGCGAGTACTTGTTGCGTACATGTAGTACTTTTATACATACTTGTGCGAGTACTTGTTGCGTACATGTAGTACTTTTATACATACTTGTGTGAGTACTTGTTGCGTATATGTAGTACTTTTATACATACTTGTGTGAGTACTTGTTGCGTACATGTAGTACTTTTATACATACTTGTGCGAGTACTTGTTGCGTACATGTAGTACTTTTATACATACTTGTGTGAGTACTTGTTGCGTACATGTAGTACTTTTATACATACTTGTGTGAGTACTTGTTGCGTATGGCTTTGAGCCGGTCGTCCGGAGGCGCAGACAGACTGAAGTAGAGTTTTCTGACCACAGAGCTGAGGTCACAGAGGTCGTAGCCGGAGTGGAACTGCAAACATGGAGTCTGGACACAACAGTGAGGTCAGCATGAGTCATTTCAAATCAGTTTGTTTAGTCACTTAAGTGTGTGCAGGTCATATCTTATGTCAGACTGTACCTGTACTTGGGATGTCAAAGTGAAATGAGTATTTTTGTGAGAAAAACACAACGCTGTCACTGTGTGACATTTTTAAACAGGTTTAATCTAGAGTGACCAGACGTCCCTATTTACCCGGGACAGTCCCAGTTCTGAGCCCCGTGTCCCCTGTCCCAGCAGATTTATCCAAAACCAGTCATTTGTCCCAGTTTTATGCAAGAAATGTCCCTGGTGTCCCTATTTTTGACCAATCTGACAAATGCCAAAGGTAAAAAGAGGCATAAATTGTCATTTGTTTAGGTAAAATATAGAAAAGCTGCTAATAAATAACCAAAACACAAAGAAAATGTGACTATACTGATTCATGTTAGTCCTGAATGGGCCGTATGCATAATAATTTTCCTTAATTACATACTTGATTTACAGTTTTATTATTACCAACCAGCACAAACCAAGAGTGTCCCAGTTTTTTATTTTGAAAATATGGTCACCCTAGTTTAATCAAAACTATTGCCTGATTTAGACCAGTTTTGGCCCTTGTTTACAGTATGGTTACTAGGCGACAGTTATGGCATACAGTCAATGCCATATCTGCTGCCCATACCCAACCAGGAAGTAAAATTATAGGCTTCATCAAAATAAAGAATAGACAAAACTAGTCAAGATTTTAGTGAAAATTGAAATCATGATGTTAACTAACGTTTCAGTCACACATAAATGAAATAAATGAAACCCGCGTTACGTAAAAGTGTGTGTTTAATCGTACCCATCCGCCCAGGTCTTTGGTGAGCAGAGCCAGCAGCAGACAGGCTGAAGCCAACAGAGACCCACGCTCCACCACCAGGTCCATCTCCAGAAGACTCATCTCACAGAAGTATCGCGCCAGAGTCAGGGTGTCCATGCCCGCGTTCACACACTGCAGACAGGAATCATTCACGAACTTCAGCACTGAACACATATCCCGCCCAAACGTAATAATAACACCAGTGGTACCTTGGCGTAGCGGCGGAGGAAGCGATAGGGGATGGGGATGTTGATGTCGAAGTTGAGCGTCTGAAGAATGCTGCCCTCCATGGAGATGAGCTCCTCCCTCTTGTACGCGTCGTCGCAGATATACAGGAAGTCGTCCATGCACGGCGGGCTGCGCTCCTGTAAACACAACCACGAGCACCAACGCACAGTTTGAGGCTTTAGGACAGAGGAAAGTCAAACTATTTTAGGAGATATGTGTTCATTTCAGTCTGAGAGACACTTGAAATCTAAAATGCTAAACTGATCCAAGAATCCAAAGCTTTTCATCTCAAACTCCAGGAGGCACCAATAAGAATACAAGTATCAAACATGGGCGCTGATACTGAAAAAAATTCCCGTTCCGTGTTATTGGTTAAGCAGACCTTTAATCGGATGTAATTATACTATTAAACGGGCTGATTTAGGCCAAGAACGTCTCTTAATGTTTGAACTTTTATTCATGCAAAGCTTTTCAGTAGTGGTTTGAAGGATAAAACACACTCTTGCGTAATAAGTGCCCCAAATATTTCCACCGCAATCTTAAACCCTGACCTCAAACTTGGAGGCGATGAGCATGGCAGTGGAGCCGACCAGCTGGAGCATCTCCCTGTGCACGGAGGTCTTGGACAGATAGTGGTCAGTCATCTTCACGGCCAGGTACAGGGTCTCATGATACAACTCAAAGTTTTCCTGAAAGTATAGAAAAGAAGAGCATTTTTAAGAGCCTGTGATCAGAGCGAGCGTTCATGGTCCTGGTTAGGTCAGCGTCATACTCCCAGGGAATGTGGTTGCAAATAAGGAAATGTGTTGTGCATTTGAGCCATCCTATAAAGAATTAGGTCTGTATTCTCTAAGCCTCCAGTCATTCAGAGCCCACCTGGAGTTTAAACCAACCAGAGATTTACATATAAATGAACAAAGACTTTGGTAAAGATAAAACTTAGCAGCATTAGCATCAGAAAGATTGTTTTAGTGCTGGGAGCAAATTTACTTGAAACAACAGCCAAATCCAGTAATTCTCTTTTTTTCACACAGGCACGTCACCTGTTTGTCTCCTTTGAGGTGTTATTGATTTGCCTGGAATGTTCCACAGTATGACAATAAACTCTGACGTAAGAATGCGTTATTCTGAGGAGATTGTTGTCGGCTTCCAGAGAGGCCACGCTCAACATCCACCTCTGGCCATCGACGGTGCTGCTGTGGAGAGAGGGAACAGCACAAAATTCCTGGGGGTGCATCAGTGAAGACCTCTCCTGGACCACCAACAGTCCAGCACTGGTGAAGAAAGCCCAGCAGCGCCTACTTCCTACAGAAACTCAAGCAGGCAAGTGCCTCACCACCCTCATGAACACACCGAGAGCATCCTTTCCAGCTGCATCACTGTGCAGGGCTGAAGCTGCACTGACCACAACAGCTCAGTGAATACAGCCAGGAAGATCACTGGTGAACCACTCCACTCCGTGCAGGGCATATACACCACCCGCCTCGCCCGCAAAGCCATCACAGTTGTGAATGATGCAAGTCGCCCCACACACAATCTGCTCAGCCTCAGGTATAAGAGCCTCCATTCCTGCACCATCAGACTAACAGCTTCATCCACCAGGCTGTTAGGATGATGAACTCTCTCCCCTCTCAAACCACCAGGCTGTCTCCCTAAAGAACTTTCAACTTTTTTCATTTTATTAGTATTATTTAATTTAGCTTTGATTGAGAGTGAGAAACGTAATTTCATTTTTTCATATGTGAATATGAAAAATGAATGTTGAGAATGATTGAAAGTTTTTGAGCGTTTAAATCTTTATTCAGGTTATTTTTGAGCCCCTCCAACTGAAAATATGGAAGAAAGAAGTTTAAGGATGTGCTGTGGAACAGTCCAGGCAAAACAATAACACCTCCCACCAGAAAAGTTACATGTTACACCTTTAAATAACCAAACACAATGTCCCTGACCTGAACTTCGATGAGCCAGTCTATGAGGATGGCTCTCATCTCGGGGTTCAGACTGGACTGCAGGGACATGTAGTTCGGCAGCACAAACTTCTCCTGTGGGACAAAACCAACTTAAATCAGATCTAGTTTTAATTTGTTTGTTTTTAGTTTGAGAGTTTGTTGAAGTGTGAGCGACCTCTCTCTGTTTGAGGTAGTCGAAGATGTCTTTGGCGTATTCTGGACACATGACGCACTCGTCCTTGTTCTCCGCGTCTATGTCAAACTCAGCTGGGATCTGAAAAAAGACAAAATTATTTTAAATTGTATACGGGGTTTTCGCTCAATATAGCATTTCAAAACAATGAACAGTAACACGGTGATCTAAATACGCCATGTGTTAGCAGTAAAAATAAACTATATACACCTTCAGCAGAATAATTTGGATAATTTCAGCCCTAGAATTTGCCATTTTTACTCAACTAAATCGTAGCTATTAAATTGAAAACTACCACTACATGACATCATAAAATGGAAGATTTTAGCACATTATTTATTGTCATTTTTTATATAATTCAGTGTTTCACCTGCTGTCTCTGGAGGTGTGCTAAGATTTTTTGGACAGTAGGGGGCGTAGCATCAGACTCCAGCTTTTTAACTGGAGCCACTGCATCCTCCTGGACTTCCTGCTTGACCTCTTGCAATTCCTGCTTGACCTCGTGCACTTCCTGCTTGACCTCGTGCACTTCCTGCTTGACCTCGTGCACTGCCTGCTTGACCTCTTCAGTCTTTTCGATCTCGACAGAAGACTCCTCAGAGCTCACAGAGGAGGACCTATGCCACAGAAACAGTCACAGGTTAAAGGCGCTGTACTCAATTTTGACTGTTCAGTTCAGCGGTGAAATTCAGTAGATAACCATGTTCTTACTTGGTGAGGTTGACCCGGTTCTTGGCCGACACGGAGCTGGAGGCAACCACAGACTTCTTCACGATCTTCTTTGTGGCCTCCCTTTTTCTCCCGGGAAGACTGATCCCCACTTTATGAGCCTGGAACAGAGCACGAGCAGAGGAAAGTTATTTTATACTTCTTTTTTTTGTCCCACTCTCAGCCAGACTTTGGAGATGCAAACTAGTAACCTGGTGCTACAAGATAGATTCTCGTGATATTTGAGAATCCATCTTGAAGGATTTCCACTGTAGGTTAAAACCAAAACAAACAGAGACGTCGGCAGACATACTACAGCCTATTTTAACATCAATATTAGTTTGTGAAAAACATGCAGAAGGTAAGTGCTTTGTACATTTGTGGACAGGGAATACTGTATGTCTGTGCTTTTCTCTCAACTGGATTCAACAAAAGTGTGATTTGTTTTTTTTTTTCAGCTTGTTCTGCTACACTTCAGATTCAAATAGTCGCCATGACGCTGAGCGAGAGTGGAGTGATTATAATGGTCTCAAGTGTCTCAAAAGAATCTATTATTGGACCATCTCTAGTTTCAGTGCAGATTACTTTGGCACTTTGGCATAATTACAGTGTCAACACAGAGGTGAAAGTGCCAACTCAGACTCTCACAGAGGTGCAGTACATCAGTCTAACAGTGAAGGGAGTGATTTCATGTTTTAGCGACACTCGGCTAAAGTGAGGCCTGTTTCACAGTACAGTGCAGAGACATTCACAGCTCAGTGTGGACAAGAGACCCAGGAAACAGCTGAGGTTAAGAGAAAGGTTTTTGGTAGGGCCCGACCAATATAGACTCTTGGAAACATATCGGCTATCGGCCAAAATCTTGCCAATATGGGCCAGTATTCCACGTGGACATGTTTTACCTTGTTATAAAGCTCCGACTCTCTATATTCTGCCCATTTAATCCAATTTACAGACAGCTAAATGTCCTCATATATGGCGCCGCCTCAGGATTTATCTGAGGAGTCATTTGTCTTTGTCCATCCTGCTCCTGAACGCATCACTATGTGCGTTTGTTTACAGCCGCAGCCAAAGATCCATATGCGCAACACTGAGATTCTCTTCTTTTTACGGACGATCAGTTTGAGTCTGGATTAAAAGGACAGTTCTTAGTGCAGACTTGTGATCTGAGAGGAGCCTGTGTGAGGCTGAGTGTTGGAAATGTGTCGGTTTTGAAGCTCGTTTTGGTTCTTTCTCATTGGTTAGCGATTAGCTGCTGTAGCTCCCACACATAAACAGGCTGTTTCCTCTTCTGTTAGCATCCGTAAAGTGACTATAGTGGCCTTTTATATGTTACTTGACACACACCGATATGTAAATAAGATGTGAATAGAGATGTGAATCGTCGGCATTTAGCATATCATTAATTACTGCAGCGTGCACACATTTATCGCTAAAGGCTGATAACGGTATTTTACTCACAGCACTTTCTTTACAGGCTAGAACATCATACAAAAATCCCATTAGGCCGACCTACTGTCTTTAAATAAGGCAGAATAACAAGAAATGTTGCCAAAATAAACCCAACTGAAAATACAATAGAGCCAAACCTAAGTTTTATAAACAACTGAAGATTTACAGTGAATTTTTACGTCATAAATATACCAGCGATTAAATCAACTATTGGCAGCTCCAACTCCCATTTTATCGGTAGTCCATATTGATATGTCGCAGTGACATCGTGCTGGGGATGTTCTAAGCATCTCTAAGGTGTAATATTGAAGGTGACATAATGCACATTTAAACGAACATGTACAAAAAGTTTTACAATCGTCTGGAATCTCAAGAAAAAATACAAAATGGATTTAAACAGCACATTTTCAGGAGCCTGTGATTAATACGAGAGTTCAAGGTCCTGTTTTGGAGCTTTTTGGAGCCATTTCCAACAAAATTACAGTGACAAACTGACAAACTGTTGACTAATACTAGCAAGATTATGACTGTAATTTGAAGTGCGAGAGACTAGTTTAACAGAATAAATCAAAGCAACTGTTGTAATTCCAACTAAACCATCTTTTTTTTGGTTAGATTGTGTTAAAATAAAGCTCAGATAAAAGAGTCAACAAGCCTCAGATGAAGCAGTGCCTCTAGTTAGCCTCACACCCCCTGGGAATGTTGATGGCATCAGCTGCAAAGTATCAGTAAAACAGAACTTCTACAATTTCTTTTTCAAATACACAAAAAATATATTGAAAACCGAACCTAATCCTGTGTTTCCTTTCTCCACAAACAAACTGGCGCCTGAAGCTAAAACTGCACCACACAGCACTGTACTGTATTCATCCATTATCTTATCTAAACTTTCAAAACATGCATTTAAAGCTTACATTTGTGATGTCGATGAATGCCGTCCTCTTTTTGGGCGCTCCGTTGGGCGGAGAGGACGACCTTTTGACCTGTAACCCCTCCTCCTGAAACAACAGCAAAAACACTGTAATATCACAAAAAATACTGACCCTGACAGACAATAACAGAGGGCTGGGCAATGAATCAAATTTATAAATGTTTCCTATAAAATACAAAAATGATTTAATTGAAAATGCAATCACCACTTTGCATAGAGAAATATGGTTGGATCTGTAGTTTACACATCTACAAACATGTTCTAAAATGCATGGGATTTTTGTATTAGTTCAGCGTTTTGTTTACAATGTGCATAGAATCTTACTTTTTAAACATATCGCAAATATGGAAATTGCAATATTTCGGAGAAAAAAAAATCAAAAAAAATTATGCAGCCTTTCTAAGTTGGTTTAAAAACAAACATACTCAGGTCTATTTACGTTAATTGTAACAGTACAGATGTAACAGTTTCTATGCCAAAAAATATATTATTATAGTAGAAATATTTAAAACATTTCAATTATCATAACCAAAACACATTTTTCTACCATAGTACCATACCAAGATTGGACAGCAACATGAACAAAGTGCAGTCAGCTGACCAGATTTCTAAACCAAAATACTTCGCCCATAGGTAATAGTCAAAGAAAATACAAAAAATTATACTGAAATTTTGACTTGCTGTCATGCAAAGCTTGGACTTTGTAAGTTTAATAGTTTTCTGATAAAATTAATAAATAAATCCATGCCAATGCAGGAGACAACAGTATGTTTTTAGTTTATAGTGTAGTTTCTGAATGATAAGTTGCTATAAATTAAAGAAACTAACAATTATTTTACATTTTGCAGGCATTGTGCTGAGACAATGTAACCCTGGTCCCATTTAAAACCATGCAAATGTCCATCCATCTACAGCTGAGGTTGCTTCATTGGTCCATATGTAAAGTGAACAAAAACGCACAACAAAAACTCACCAACACATGCAAACAGTGGTGCTAAATGTGAATAAAATCTGGTATTAAAATCTTGAACTAGAATTACCAGGTTTTCGTCCGATCTTGTGCTCAGTTTGGGCAGTCTACTCGCTGCAGACACCGTTGGCTTCTTCCCCCTTGAAAACGGCATGTTGTCTCGTTTTTTCCACCAATCTGCAAAGCAAAACGCAACAATATAGCTTCATGCACATGCTAGCAATGCAATACAAAGGGTTTGCTATCTGCTTTTGTAAGTTTTAGCTAGTTTTTGGCTTAAATGTGGGCATAACAAACCGCGAAAAGCTAAACTGTCGCGTAGTTATGGATAGGATTCCAACACGTGAATGAGAAATGACGCACGATTTGACGCGTTTACCTGCACAAAACCGTCTTGCTCCTCTTCGTGTGTTCACCTCTTTTAGTAAATGCGTGTGCAATTCGGTTAATAGCGTTTAAAACCCACCTTTGTCGAGTTTTGAAACAGAAAAACGAAAAAGAGTCCTCCTCCGCTTTGCAGATTTGAATGACTGGAATTTGAGCGCTCTCGACCAATCAGAGCGCTGCTAGGGATGCCGTTGTCCGGGGGGGCGTTTGTTTTACGTTACAATTGTGCCCGGTGACAAAGAAATCCAACATTTATCTAACTTTAACTTCATTAGATTCTTATTTAGAGGTCGAATGTCAATCTGTGTGTTATATTTTACTATTTTAAGCGGTAATATTTTGGAATAAAGCGTTTAAACACGGGTCAAACCACAATCCCGCCCATCCCGCATAACTGAATGAACACTATGCTAGCTTTTCACACTTAAACACACATAACAAATTTAAATATCACTTATTAAAATTAAAATATTTCGCTCGTATTTATTTAATTTATTTATCAAAAAAAAAAAAAAATAGAACGGGAGAAAATAAATGCCTGCGCGTTGTTCTAAGCGTTAAATCAAACGCGCCATCGCACCATTTTTCAAACCCGTTCCGTCCAATAGGAGCTCAGTCCGGTTTATTGATGTTTTGGTCCGGGTGGCGTGGAGGGGGAGGCACACACAGCTGATTGTCTCACTGGTATTTTTGTTTCGCAGAAAGAGCTCTACCTGGCATCAAATAATTACATTTGGCACATCACAAAGGCTGCGGTATTTGAAGTATGTTGCCACATTCCTCCACAGACAAAATAAGTACCCTCTCTAATCCTTTTAAACTGCTAACTCTGTAGTTTAGATCTGTACGAGCATGTTTCTGAAATGTGACTCTTGCATTAGTTTGTCAGTTCATATTTTTGGATGGACTGATAAGACCCAAAAAAAAAAAGCCAACAAAACACATACACACATTTGCCACAAGATGGAGCCAAATGACAATGGTCTAGTCCAGTGTCTCTCAAACCTTCCACACCAAATACAACCAAGATTGTCTTTTTGAGTATCACCAGATCTAAACCAGGTCTATAACAGGATTATCCCAGGTCTAATCTAGGACTAAAAGTGCTCTACATCATTTCTCCTATAGTTTTAAACAAGAAATTATCCAAAGGAGGGCAAAAAAGTGGATTAAATCTAAAACCCACAGACTGAAGCGCTTTCTATATGAGCTGAAGGAGCTCGCTGGCCTAAACAGTGTCACTCTGAATGTGTACATGGAATACACACTATTTTGTTCACAGTGACAAGTTTTCACGTTTTCACCTTGTCTCCATGGAGATATTATAACTTTGTCAGGAATGTCTTGCAGTGTGGCATTAAAGGTGCACTATGTAAGTGTGGAGGGTCTGCCACCTGTTTGTCTCCATGAAGATGTTTTTGCTTTGTCTGGAATGTTCCACAGTATGATATTAAACTTATCTATTTCCATGGAGACAGGTGACGCTGCCAGACCAAGGTATAGGTCAGATCTGTGGAGAGACGACCCTGCTTACAGCGAGAGCGCATGTTTTCCAAGCTATTTTTGAGCAATAAAAATGATCGCAATTAAACAAATGACAGATAGATATGTTTAATGCAATTGCCAATCATATCTCCATGGAGACAAGCAGCCTAACATAAATTCTTAATGTGAGTGGGTTCGCCTCTCCACAGACCTGACCTGTAACTTCTCACCTGTGTGTCTCTGTGAAGGTAAATAACTTTAATGCCAGAGTACTGTGATGATTACAGAGAAAGCCACGCTATCTCCATGGAGACGAGTACATGGCTGACCCTCTCGCCAGAAAAGTGACCCTGTGCAGCTTTAACAGACTGACATGATACAGTAGAGAGTTTGCAGTTCACAGGAAGTGGTTTTGACGTTTCCGTGTTCGCTCATTTGCATCAGAAACATTTAGCTGTGCACACCGATCACTCTACTCTCACGGTGAGTCTAATTTTAATCAACTTGATCAAATATGTTTTTATTTCTGTCCCAAACTTGTATTTTTATAATCATGTGAAACTTTGTAAATGTTTTAAAGTATTTCTTGGATTGTGGTTTGTTGGTTTTGGCCTGGTTCCAGTCGAAGTTCTCTCAGCCCTGGGCCTCATGTTTCTTTTGAGTTTTAAATAGGCTTTTATTTTTAAATATTCTGTACGTGTGACTCCACTGGGTTTGCAAAATGGAAGATCTTCTGTTGATTTTACCACAATTTAAAGCCATTCTATGTAACTTTTTAGACTAAAATAGACTAAAATAAAAGCATGTTGTTGTTTTTTTCATGTTGGTTGTTTTTATTGCACTAAAAAACAAAACAAAAAAACGTCCTCACTCAGAGTGGGCTTGCATCTCCATAAACCTGACTCATATTTGACCTGTAGAAGGGCTGTTTTCCTGTTTCCATGGAAATGTTGGTCCTTTGGCTATAATATTCCACAGTATGGCTTAAAACGTGTCTATATAAAGTGTGGTTTTAACTTTCTATTTCCAGGGAATCAGGCAGGTGACATGCCATTTCCAGAAAGTTCCGTAGTGTGGCTTTAATATAACAGTAACACAATGTAAGCTCAAAGTGGTGTATAACTTTTCTGGCCTATTGTCCATCTCCATGTTATTGCTTTGCCTAGAATGTTCCTCGGTGTGGCATTAAATGTTTCTATCTCCATGGAGACAAGCAGGCGAGCCATTAAGACAAGTTACAGGTAAGATCCGTGTTGAGGCGATCTTTCCAATGTATCTTTACCTCATAACTGAAAAAATTCAAGCCAAGACCTATTTAATGGCATACTGTGGAACATTCTAAGCATAAAATCTCCATGGTGACAGATCCTCCTTCACAAAAAAGTAACAAAATAAATATATGTTGTTGTTTTTTCCATTTTTATGCACAATTGAAACCTTATCGTTGTAAAAATACATGATTTGAGCAAAACAAATTTAGAACATGCTGAACCAACATGAAAACAACAGGGGGAATTTTATCAAGGACAGTAAATTTGCAACAAAAAAACATTATAATTTTGATAAAAGTACATGCCTTTGAGATGAGTCTGTGCAGGTGCAAGGACTCGAAAACAAAAGAAAAACACACACAGCACATTAAAGGTAAAAAAAATAAAAATGTTATAATCTTTCCTCTTCACTTGACCCCGTCCTTCAGTGTCAGGTTTTCCTGTTTTTCTACGTCTGACCTGGTTTGGTGGGATAGTATCTGTGGTCAATATTTATCATAGTTTTACGTCAGTTAAGTGGCAGTTTGTGGAAAAAAATTGAGAAGAAAAGTCCAAAAAAAACAGAGGAAGTAGCGCTGACTTAAATTTGAGACAATTTACGCACAGGGAAGGTATTTCTCAAACAGTTTAAACCTTCATTTAACAAAACAAAGGTGTTGTTAGTTATTTATTTATTTGAATTATTAGATCACCATGTTACCTTTTATTTACCTTGCTCCCTGTGCTAAGTCACTTCCCCTTCAGAGCGCTATCACAACTAAATCGCGCCAGGTTTGTGAAGTTGTAGTGTATTTTGTGTGTGCATGTTTTGTATCCTGCTTTTGGTTTGGCTTGTGGACAGAATCTTACAGCTAAACGTAAAAAGGGTTTGAATAAGGCCTAGAAGAGATCGCTAGATTGCTCAAACGTGCAAGAATGACGTCTAAAACCTCTTCAGGCATTTTTTTTTTTTTTGATGAGGGAACATTATAACATGGAAGAAAGCTCTAGAAAGTCAATTTTGCATCATGCCACCTCTTTAAAATTTGCAATATAGATATTAATGTTATATAGCGCCGCATTCTGTCTCCATGGTTACAAGCATTCACCTTTACATACATATATCTAAACATGGAGACTTTGCAGGCAGGTTTCTCAAGTGTCGTATTTCAACTTCCTGTAAAACTAATAAAGAGAATGTGGTTCTAACCTCATCTTTCGCTTTCTACAGTTTTTATCTTCCTCTATTTCGACAGGGTTTTTTTTTAGCTTCTATCATGTTATAACCTCATCAAAAACATACCTGAAGTGGTTTTAAAAGTCATCCGTGCATGTCTGAGTAATTGCAATCTCTATTTCAACCCTTTTAGCAGTATGAACCTGTACAAGGCTCCGCCCACAAGCCCACATCACCCAGGCTCCCACAGGGCCATTTCCCATAAATATACAAAAACATGATACAAAACTGTACACAACAACTTCACAAACCTGATGTGACGTGCAGCAGTTTCTCAAAAAAGGCACCATGGTGATTTAAATATGTTATGTGTTAGCAGAAAGGCCCATATAACGTCATATTCTGATCTATGTTACACTGTTGCTTTTGCGTACTCATCTCAAACATACCTGGAGTTGTGTTTTGTTTCATTCACAAATGCTTGACACACAAATCCTGCACATTTACTGAGTTCTCCACTGTGTTTTTAAACTCCATACACCTTCACTAGAAACCTTTGGATGATTTCAGCCCTGGAATTGACCATCTCGACTGAATTAAAGGTAAAAGAAGCTGTTAACTTGAAAACAACTGCTTCAGGACATCACAAAGTGGAACAGAGCGTTTTGATCTTTGGAGATGTAGATAGACTAATAATAAAGGGTTACTCAAACATGTGTGAATGAAACAAAACACAACTCCACGTCTGTTTTTGAGGAGGTAACAACATATTAACGTGGCTTAAAGGGAGAGAATGGAATATTGGACATAGGGCCTCATTTCCTAGTGAGCCAGAGTGTTGGAGACGTGTGGAGTTTAAATATTCCATCCAGTCCTTGTATTTGGAGAGGTTGCTGGTGCTAGGCTAGTGCATGTCAATGGCCATACTTGTCCTGCCACTAAAAACAGTCCACAGTGCACCCGAGGCAAAACTATTAGAACTCCAGACTGTCCATGTGAACGTCTGTGATGATAGAATAATTTTAGAAGTAAAACCAACCTCGCATTTGAAGGATTTATGTCTGAGCAGCAGCAGCGAGTTGTACTTCCTGATAGAAAGCCCGGCAGCAGCAGACTGATATAGGAGGAAATAGTCCCTCAGTGTGACGATTCATGTGACCGAAGGTTGTTTTTATTTCAAACATTATTCTATTGATACAAACATTTACATGGACAGTCTGGTGCTATAATAGTTTTGCTTCAGGTGCACTGTGGAGTGGGTAAGACTGTTTTTAGTGGCAGGACATCTATGGCCATTGACATGCACTAGCCTAGCACCAGCAACCTCTTCAAATACAAGAACTGGATGTAATATTTAAAAAAGTGTCTCCACATGTTTCCAACACTCCAACACAGAAATGAGGTCCAAAATTCCAGGCTGTCCCTTTAAAGCTCAGAAGAGTTAATTTTGCGTATTAGGCTCCATTCACGCTTACGCCACAAAACCGGCAGACGATTGGAAACATGCGGGTTCCTTTGGGCTCTGTTGGTGATAGTAACTCAATAAAATCTGGGAAAACTGAGAAAATGGCTCAGTTTTTTTCATCTAGATGTTGTTGTATTCTTTCTTTTTTCCTTTTATAAATTGCCCATTAATTTGTGTATTATAATTTGTCTAAAAAAGATGTCAGTGTAGATTTCCGTTATATTCAGCAGTCACGTACCCCATGGAAAGCTTCGGCAGGTAGTAGGACCTTTAATACCCCACAGAAGTGCAATACCTCCTCTTTAATCTGGTCATCAAGTTCACAAATGGCATCCTCTCAAAATTATTGTACCACGTTTGGGAATTGTTTTACTCACTGTGTTGCTGGAAAGTCATTCTGCTGTAAAACTTTGGACAAACTTTAGGAACAAGGCAACAATTCAAACCAAAACTGGACTCTGGACTGCAAAAAATGTCTCCATTGTTTCAAATCACTCACAAATTATGATCTGTTTTCCATAGGTTTGGATACAGAGGGATCCAAGATGTCCACCACAGAAGACCAGGCAGACCCCATGAAAACCCCACCGCACAAAGGGACCATTGAAAAGTTTGCGCATAACATGGCAAGCGCGATAATCCAGTCAATCGAAATGGAAATCCAAAACATTGAGGATTTTAAGGAGAACCATGCACAAACGCTAGCACTGAACGTGATTGAAACAGCATTGAGAGAAGTCGCTCAAAGGAACTCAACTTCGCACCAACAAGAAACAAGCAAAAACGACCAGACATCGGGGCAAATCTATCCAACTTTACCCCAATCTGGACTGCCGAATCTGGGGTCCCTGGACTACCCCGATGCGCCTCCCCCCACCCCTATGGTGCCAGAAATGGTGAAAAATCGACAAAGTTTCACCAGAAAACTTAAAGGAGGACTGGCCAAAGAGTTCACGCCGTCTCCTCCGCCCCCAACGCCGAAAGATGAACAGGATCGCTCAGAGTTTGACCAGTCCAAAGTGGAGATGATGCAACAACTGATGGATTCACTGACCACCGAAGAGTCCGTAAAGCACAGCGCCAGGTGGGAGGAGGAGGTGATCACTTTTGCAGAGACGGTCTCTTTGGATGTCATGAAGTTAGCTCGCGAAGAAGTTAAAGAGAGTTTGAGTTTGGAGGTGCTAGCGACGCAAATGGCAAAAACGATTATAAACTGTTCTCTGGATGGCGCGAAACTGGTCTAGTCCTTTGGATAGGTCACTGGTTCTTGGACTTTTTACATCAAAGAAAGGGTTTGCACCTTCAGATCTAAACCAGGTCTATAACGGGGCTAATCTAGCGCTAAACCAGGCCTAAAAGTGGACTACACCATTGCCACAGTAGTTCTAAACAGGAAATAAGCCAAAGGAGGACAAAAAGTGGATAAAAAGAACTCTAAATTGGGGGAATCCACAAACTGAAGAGCCGCCCAAGTAACATCTGAAGGAGTTTGTGTTCCACAGTTTGAGAAACACAGAAATAGACCAATGTTTTTAGATAAACATCAATAAAAAGTTCTTCTACTTTTCTCTACTTTTCTGGTGGGGAGTCTGTCAACTGTCCGATGGAGATGATGCGTTGTCTAAAATGTTCCACAATATGGCATTTACGTGATCCATCTCCACGGAGGCAATTAGTGATACTCCCAGGTCAGATCTGCGGAGAGGTGACCACAGTCGCTGTAAGAATTCATGTGTTTCAAGGCATATAAAACCAATAAAACCTCTCTAACTGATTTAAACGCAAATATGAATCGCAGAGTTTAATGTCATACTGCGGAACTTTCCAAGCAACGCAATCACATCTCCATGGATACAGCCAGGTAGCGCGTCTTTATTGCTGTGATGCATGTTTTTCCTTTTTTCTGTTCATTATGAAAAATGGACACTGTACACAGAAAAACAGAGAAAAAAGTGTTGAAGTTTTAGCAAAAGTATTGTGTTTACTTCGGACTTACTCCTCGTATTCAGTTAATTTTAGTGCAGATACATTTTTATATGATAAAATCTAAAATCTATGCCTAAAACTGTGTTCAATTTTCAGCTGCAGTTCCCCTGATTGTTCAGTAGAGGGCAGAATGAGACTTGCCTGGAACATTTCAAGTTCTGTTTCCCCAGAAAAGAAGCACTCATGTTCAAATCAAATACAGCTTTACCGATAACACGTGTTTTTGTTCTCAAGACAATTATCGACTCATAAGAAAAAGTGTAGCTCTTGAATTGTTTTTTAAAGCCACAGAATGGAACTTTTTAGCCCGAAAATATACAACAATAAAAGCCTGTTTTCTTCGTTTTAGCTTTGTTTACTGAACTAAAAAACACATATCCCTGAAAGCGGGCTTGCATCTCCACAAACCTGACCACTACAGACCTCACATGGAACATGCCTGAACAACCAAGAAATATAAGGCCACATGGAAATAGAAAAGAAAGACCTGCATGAAGTTGGCCCCCATCAAACGCAAACCTACACAAAAACTATGTCAATCGTTTGTGCTTCGTTTGTGCTGCAAAAAGTTTCATTTGTGCTTCTTTAGTTTTGGAGAAATTAACAATTCTTTTATAGGTCAAATTGGGGTCTGCCCCCAGGAAGCTTCAAAATGCACTAAAACATCCAAAATGTGCTTCATTTGTGCTGCAAAATGTTTTGTTTGTGTGATTCTGGTTCTTAAAATATTTGCAGTTTTATTTTCACCCAATGACGTCATCCAGCCCCTCAAAATGTGAAATAACCTCAAAACAGGCAGAAAATGATAGAAAACATTTGTATTTCATTTGTGCTGTTTTGTGCTGTGCCAATTTTCATTTGTGTGAGTTTATTTCTAAAATGATTCATTATTATTTCTCCGGTAATTATAGGACGGCATTTCCGCTCATCTGCAAACTTCGCAAAACTAGTGGCGATAAACAATCTAAACCTGTGGAAAAGTCTGTATTATTATATACAATATGAATCAAAAGCAAATTACTAAAGACTGTTACAGACTTTTCCGCAGCCTGAGATCGTTTAGCTTCACTAGTTTTGCGAAGTTTGCAGATGAGCGGAAATGACGTCCTATAATTACCGCAGAAATAATGAGGGGCTGGATGACGTCATTGGCTGAAAATAAAACTGCAAATATCTTAAGATTCAGAATTGCACAAACGAAACATTTTGCAGCACAAAACAGCACAAACGAAGCACAAAGGCTTGACATAGTTTTTGTGTAGGTTTGCGGGGGCCAACTTCACGGAGGTAAAAGAAAGTATTACGATTTAATATTGAAAATCGCATTCTATTGCCTAAAGAAGGTGTTTTTTGCCTTTATTATTATCATTGAGGTATTGTGTATCAAGTCTATACCTTAGTATTAAGTTTTAAATTTTAGTATCGTGACAACGTGGCGACTACGAAAACTCCTCTTCGCTCTCTTCATCATCGCTGTCCCGTGTCGTTAGTCTTTTTTTTCTTTCAGTAGGTTTCTTCTCTTCGTCTGGGTTCTTTTTTGGTCTTCCGATCGGCCGACCAGTGGGTGGCATTCTCCGTTTGGGCTTCGCTGTGATCCGTCCCTCCTCTTTCAGTTCTGCGCTTTCTTTTTCTTTCTCCTCCACCTTCTTCTTCTTCTCCTCTTCTGGGTGATACTTTTGCACATGGCTCTTCAGACTCACGTTATGATTGAACGCTTTGTGACAGTGTTTACAGCGATAGGGCCTCTCTCCGGTGTGAAGGCGCATGTGTGATTTGAGATGACTTTCCTGTTTGAAACTCCATTGGCAAAAGGAGCATTTGAACCTCCTCTCTCCCGTATGGACCACGACATGTCTCAGGAACATCTTCTCTTCTCTAAACCCAATCCCGCATAATTTACACCTATACTTCTCGCCGTGTTGCTTTCTGTGAACGGCTCTTTTCTTAAACGTCGGAAATGTCGACGCGCAATCTGGGCATTTGAACGGATCCTTTTGCTTCAGGTGGATTAGCTCGTGCGCTACCTTCTCCGGTTTAGCCCTGAAGCTGACGTAGCAGTATTTGCAGTGGTACCGGTGGGTTTCCAAGTGGATGTTGCTGTGAATTTTGAGAGCCGCTTCCGAGATGAATCTTCGGCCGCAGATGTTACACACATAGGGTTTGGCTTTGTGATCACATTTGTGGTTCGTCTTGTAAAACTTTCCACACTCGGTGCAAAGCTTCTTCTGCAGATCTGAAAAAATACAGTTAGAGATGACCATGTTGTTCAAAATGTCGTTTTTAAAGGTTCTAAATTACGCAAAATTGAGTCTTGTGAGCTTTAAAACGTTTTATAATGTTCTTACCTTCTCAAAAACATACCTGGAGTTGTGTTTTGTTTCATTTACATTTTCAGTAATCCTTTATTAGTCTGCATCTCCAGGCTCAAAATGCTCTGTTCCACCTTGTGATGTCATGTAGTGGTAGTTTTTAAAATATCGTTTACCTTTATTTCACTGGTGATTGGTAATTCAAGAGCTGAAATGATCCAAATGCTTCTAGTGAAAGTGTATGGAGTTTAAAAACAAGATGGAGCACTTCCTGTATTACCACATGACATCACAAGGTAGAACAGAGTATTTTCAGTTTGAGAGAAGAAACAAAACACAACTCTGGGTGTGTGTGTGATGAGGAAACATAACATAGATCAGAAAATGATCAAGATTCATACATTTGTTTAATCCAGAGTTCCTCACCCGTCTCGTTTCCGCTCTTTTCTCTTTTGTTCTTTCTTTTTGTTCTTTGAATTTGGCCCCACTCATCCATGTCTGATCCCTCACTCTCCCCTTCCTCCTCGTCTTCCTCCTCCTCCTCTTCTTCTTCTTCTTCTTCTTCAGTCTCTCCATCACTCTGGTCGACTCCCTCTGCTCCGCTCATCGACTCCTCTGACGGCTCCAGCTGTGTGGATAAACTGTATTGAGCCTTTGCTGCTACATCACACTGTGGGTGTTCTACATGCGTCTCTATGGCGAAATGTTAATTCTCTAACAGGCTCCTATAGCTCTGCTCAAACAGCGATAAATACAGGACGATATTCATGCTATACTCCCTACAACCCCTGTGTCACAAATAATACTCCCTACAACCCCTGTGTAACAGATAATGCTCCCTACAACTGTACAACTCATCCTTATGTGACAGATAATACTCCCTACAACTGTGCCCTTATGTAACAGATAATACTCCCTACAACTGTGCCCTTATGTAACAGATAATACTCCCTACAACTGTGCCCTTATGTAACAGATAATACTCCCTACAACTGTGCCCTTATGTAACAGATAATACTCCCTACAACTCTGCCCTTATGTAACAGATAATACTCCCTACAACTCTGCCCTTATGTAACAGATAATACTCCCTACAACTGTACAACTGTGCCCTTATGTAACAGATAATACTCCCTACAACTGTACAACTCACCCTTATGTAACAGATAATACTCCCTACAACTCTGCCCTTATGTAACAGATAATACTCCCTACAACTCTGCCCTTATGTAACAGATAATACTCCCTACAACTGTACTCCTGTCAATCATCAAATCATCTTTGCACTGATTCCTTATGGCCTCTTGTATATAACTGTGATCTACTGTATTTATATTATGACATTTGTGTTTTACTTACTGGACATACATTTATATAATTTATGTCTTATTTACACTGATCTCTTGCTGTTTTTATTGGTACTTATTTAGAGGTTTATTACCATTTTTTATACATGTTTTACTCTTTGCTATTATAACATATATGAAGTGTGTGCTACTGTGACCAAGTCATTTCCCTTGTGGATGAATAAAATTTGTCTAAGTAAGTCTTACCATGGTGACACAATACATACATTAGCACACACAGGCAAAAAAGTACTGTCTGAAAACTCACACAAAATAAATAAATAAATTTAAAAAAATTTAAGCACACACAGTTTCAGGAGCCCGTGGTCAAAATGAGCATTAATGATCCCGTTCAGGTGATTTTCAACAAAAAAGTGACTGAAAAACTGTTGGCTAATGTTAGATAGTGTGAGAGTGTAATTTAGATTGAGAGAAACTTGCACAAATCAGCTCATCTGTTATGTGTAACTTGTGTAACAGAGCTTCTAACATAGTGCTTTCAGACAGCTTCACACCCGCAGGAAATTTTCATGACGTCCGCTGCAGTATCAGTATCTTAAGTATCAGTAATGAAAATTGAATTGTACATTTGTCCGAATCAAAGGCAGACTGGTTCGGCCCTCAGTTTTACCTTCACTGTGACTTCCATAGTTTGGGGCTCCAGAATATTTCCGTTTGAAGGTAGAACAAAACCACACAATGGGCACCTGATCCACACATGAAAAGGTTACGTTAAAATACAGTAACATCACAGGGTCAAAAAGATCCACATTTAACAGCTTTAAGCCTCACTTGAGCACAGGAGCAGAGGGAGGAGAGGGAGGCCTGGGCTCAGGCTTCACGACTCTGCAAAATGAAACAACGATATGTGGTTCTGTTAAATCAATACATCCAAGTATTATAACTATTACACAGTAGATTGGTCTGAATGAACAAAAAACATCAAACATAACAAGGTTTTACAAGGTTCATTATTTAATATAATTCTCTGACTTGTTTTACAATAAAATCACAACTTCACATAACACAAGACAGATCATATTTTACTGTATCCATCGTTTTCATCTGTGTTTAGTAACAATAACTCGATCATTCAGTAAAATGTGGATCATTATAACTGATTAAAATATGTGTAATACAAATATCTTATAACAAATTCCATTTGATTTTGATCAGTTGTGCAAACCTTGTCTGTGGTCAAACTGTACAAGACTATTTGGAGTTTGGAACTAGACCAGGACTAGCAGGTCTAAATCAGGACTAAAGCAAGTCCTAAGCAGGTCCAAAGCAGGACTAAAGCAGGTCTAAAGCAGGTCTAAAGCAGGACTAAAGCAGGTCTAAAGCAGGTTTAAAGCAGGACTAAAGCAGGTCTAAAGCAGGACTAAAGCAGGACTAAAGCAGGTCTAAAGCAGGACTAAAGCAGGTCTAAAGCAGGACTAGAGCAGGACTAAAGCAGGACTAAAGCAGGACTAAAGCAGGACTAAACTAGGACTAAAGCAGGACTAAAGCAGGTCTAAAGCAGGACTAAAGCAGGACTAAAGCAGGACTAAAATAGGACTAAAGCAGGACTAAAGCAGGACTAAAGCAGGACTAAAGCAGGACTAAAGCAGGACTAAAATAGGACTAAAGCAGGACTAAAGCAGGACTAAAGCAGGTCTAAAGCAGGACTAAAGCAGGACTAAACCAGGACTAAAGCAGGTCTAAAGCAGGACTAAAGCAGGACTAAAGCAGGTCTAAAGCAGGACTAAAGCAGGACTAAAGTAGGACTAAAGCAGGACTAAAGCAGGACTAGAGCAGGACTAAAGCAGGACTAGAGCAGGACTAAAGCAGGACCAGAGCAGGACTAAAGCAGGACTAAAGCAGGACTAAAGCAGGACTAAAGCAGGACCAGAGCAGGACTAAAGCAGGACAACAGGACTGGACCAGGACTCACGTGTCAGATTCAGATGCAGTTCCAGTGCTCGCTGTGGGTTCCTGTGGGCTCTGAGTAGAGGTGAGGTTCTCATAACTGTAACCAACATAAAAAAAAACAAAGCGCCCCCATGTGGCTGTTTAGAGTCAAAACCAGGTGAGCATGTGGTTCTAGTTATTTATAGGGGTCATGTGACTAACATGAAACACATGATTATTAACAACAAAATATACATATACATTATACATGTTGAATCCAAGTATACTGAAATACTGCAGATCAAAGTGCCTCTGCCATCCTCTTATTTCTACACGTAGATCACATGACTGATAGATCACATGACAATACAAGATAAAGAGGGAAAAAAATCTTGATTTATCAATCAAATAGATCAAATCTGGAATCCCTGCACTGAAGAGCACCAAGAAAAAGGACTTACACTGCAGCACTGCAAACACACCTGTTTTTTCTGACCCTACCAGAACAGAGTTGATGCACAAGTGTCTTTTGTAGGGATGGAAGAAAAATACAAAGTCCATGTTTTCCCCTCTGCGGGTCATACCCAAAGGCCTATGACAAGTCTAAAAGGCAAATCTGAGGAGGTATGGCTCTAAGTTCACACTGAGAGGTCAGTAGTTTCCTTAAAATCCTCATTAATAATAAATGGTATGTAGTGCAATACATTAGTAATTAATTTAAGGTAATTCTTGTATCATAATTATTTTAATTTAAATGGAGAGCTCTTTTTTGGCATGAGGCGAGCTGTCAGGACCAAAGAAGAGAGGTGGTGTAAATGTTTTGCCTTGGTCGTACTGTGTGTACCTAATGTAAATACATGTGTAAAATCTTACTCAGATGAGCTTCATTTGTACAACAGAACATGGTTACAAAAACATTCTGATGGGCTCATTTCTACTGACAGAATGTCCTGCATACATCCAGCATCGACTTTTATTTTTGGGTCATGTTTGAGCGTCCTAGTTAGACTAAAAAATTAAAACAGCCAGAAAAAAAAAAAAAAAGGAAGGAAGAAGGATTTTCTGACGGTAGCGCAGATCGGCAGACATGTCTGTCACTTCATGCTACAGTGGGACGCTTCGCGTAAGTGGAACAGTTCGTCAGGACACCGGTGTGTTCAGAATTGCTGAATAAATGGCTGTTGAAGTTACGTGTCTAGAAGAAATTTAGCGACCATCGCGTCCGTCTTTAGGCCCCTGGTCCGCTTCAGTGCGCCACCGCTGGAAGGAATCTCCAAGGATCACCTTCATTTGGCTTCGCTCCTTGTCCCCTTGTCTTTTTCTTTCTGCAACCTCAAAAACAGACTTTCTTTTGCGGCTAACTGGTCGTGGATTGTTGTCTGCCATTGTACCAAACTTTGTGCTAAATGTGCGGAAGCTACAGTTGGAAAAAGGCGCTAAGAACCGCTGCGTTGGTGGAGTAAACTGCACCTTTTACGCTACAAATGCAGGAGTTTGATAAACAACCGAACAGCCAATAGATATTCAAGTAACCTCAGCACGGCCACCGCTGATGGACTTTCATTCTTTTTTGTTTGGTCATCAGAATTACAAGGCTGCTGCACCTCTATAATACTATTTTAAACTTTCATTCACAATTTGAAAAAACAGGATGTTGAAAAAACATCCTACAGACAATCTTTAATGCAAGACGCAGACGCAACAGATGATTTCAAGATGATTGCTACGTTTACAGACTGACTGACAATACAAACACAGAACACGTGCAGCTGCTAAAACATCTAACATTACTCCACAGATGAAACATCAGTCTGTCAATTACAAAAGTGACCCCCACGTGACAAACTTGCCCCAACGCAAACGTATGATCCCATTTAATGCAGGCGTCATGTTAGCCATAGTCACGTCACATTAGGGGTGGGCGATATCTCGATATTTAAAATATATATATTTTTGAAACTCGATATGAATTCTGACATATCGATATATCGCTATAATGCTTACGTTTACTTCTGGTTTCGCCGCTTCGCTTGTTTTGCCTTCTCTGTGCTGCGCTCGCCTCCACCTCCTGCTTTTGTCCCCCGAGCTCCTCCGCAGAGCCCGGAGCTGGACTCAGACTAAACCAAGACTAGGACTAAACCAGGACTAGGACCACTGTGCGTCCATTTCACTCGCATTTGCGAGTAAATATTTCGGTGTGCGAACGTGGAAAACAAAACAGGCGCATCTGTGCGAGTGCTTCTGCAGCCACAATAAGGAACTGCGCACAGACGTAACGTGACGAGTTAAACTTTCTGCACGTTTCCCAGCGCGAGCGCAACCACATGACACCTCCGGCCGCGCACGACCCCAGTATACAGTACGAGCTCCACGTGTGGCCGATATCACTCATACGAACAAACTCCGCTTCAAAACACACCCACGCCCCCTTAAACGAGGAGTGCCCCGCAGCAGGACCCACACCTGTCCCACCACTCAGTAGACACCCCCACACCGCTGGACTTCCTCCTCCACTAAAGCGAGAGCTTTGTCTTGGTCTTGTCTCGGACTCGAGCGCATTTGGACTCGGTCTTGTCTCAGACTCTGAATACTGAGTGCGGTCATTTTTCATTAAAGCCGCTGCTGTCGCCAATAAACTCATACTGGCGTGCGGGAGCGTGCGGGAGCGTGCGGGAGCGTCTTGAGGCGTCTTGGGAGCGTGCGGGAGCGTCTTGGGGAGCGTCTTGGGGAGCGCGGGAGCGTCTTGGGGCTTCTCTCTGCAGCCTGTGTCACAATGTGCGTTTGATTTGGTAAATGTGCAGAGGCTAAATACCACTTTAAAACAAGAGAATGTAACTCCAGTTTGGAATTTGAAAATACAGGTTTAAAAATCCTACACACTTTATTCACTTTGAAGCAGTTTTGTGTAAAGTGCCAGTGGAAGTTCTCTTAAAGAAGAGGTTCTCAAACTGTGGGTGAGGGTCCAGAAAGGGGTGCAGAGTGTTTCAGTGCAGAACTAAATGAATAATAGTTAATCAGATAAAATTTGTTTTTTTGTTTGTTTTTGCAGTAGTTTGGGAGGGCTGTATTTTTCCTGTAAAGATATCGAGATATATTTTTTGGTCCATATCGTGTCAGTCTAATGGTTCAGTTTCATAGCCACAATGGAAAATGTAACATGCTAATAATAGCATCAAGATAACAGTACTAAAGCCAACAATTACTCAAATTGCATAACTATAACAATGATAGAGCAATGCATATGAAACGTACATGTTCAATAACAATCTGGCCAGATCTTCATCAGTCTTGCGCCCTTCTCTTTCCTTGAGCTCTCTCCATTTCTCAAACGCCTTCCCCAGATTGACTCTTGTTTGAGCTCGGACTCTGTCCGATTCACGCTTCCTTTTCCTGGCGTCCTCAGACAAAGGTTTCCGCTGTGTCTTAGCTGGCTGTGCCATGGCTGACGCCTCACATATAAACACCAGATAAATATGTAGCAGTGAGCTGTGGATAGCCCCAGTATGGGGTGTGTCGCTAGGATACCTGTGTGTGTTGATGTGCCGTAAAGCAATTTGGCTCTCGCGAGAACGAGAACAGAGCCCTGAGAGCTGCGGCGGGTCGGTGACAACCAATTTGCATGTGTGTTTATTTCGCCCAGAGACAGATGGGGGCGCCAGTGTACTCTTCAAACACCCCAAAGTGTCACGTAACCGTCAGACATTTAATTAAAGTAAACATGTTACTTAGTTCTGCTTTTAACTTTCATGGCATTACAAGGTGGAACAGAGCATTTAGAGCTTTGGAGATGTTGATAAATAATGTTGATTAATAATAAAGGATTACTCGAACGTGTCAATGAAACAAAACACAACTCGAGGTATGTTTCTGAGGAGGTCACAACATTATGACATGGCTTTAAGGGTCAGAAGAGTCAGTTTTGTGCAATATTTAATATACCTTAAAAATAATAATGTTCAAAAAATTTTATTGCAAAAAATATGTTTGAAATATTCAGTCAAAACTAAAAAGCTTTCATAATTAAAACACATTGTAACTTGCACAGTGAGAGGGAGAGACAGCAGATGAATAGGAAAAAATAAATACATTTAGAAACATTACTTTTCAGACAGTCTCACAACCCAAGGGAAGGTTGATGACATCAGCTGCCATTCATCAAAACAATGCAACTGACCACAAAACAAAAGAAAACATACATGGACGTAACAGTTTTTGACTGTATTGTCTCCTTTTGTTACTCATAGAAGCACCGAATGGGAAAAAGATGTGGACTACACCAAGGACTATCCTCCGGGGGGCGCTGCGTCATCAAGCTGGAATGCTCTATTTAAGCAGAACTCCCAAAGCTGCCTCCTCTGCTGTGGTGGTGAAAAATGACAACGTGTGAATTCAAACGGGACTTCCACTGCGGAGGGTAGGTAGGGCTGGAGGTCACAGGTCACACTAACATCTGGAGAGGGTCTGTGGAGTCGCAGGTGTTGGATGCGGCCGAGAGGAGGAGGAACCCACTGGAGAGGAGATTGGACTTAGGCAGAGGTGAAGAAAGGCGAGACGAATGAATACACTAGTAAACATATTGAAGTTATTTGCATTATAATACCTTTTGTTAGCATGATGTAAGCATCATCTTCTCTAATCAAGAACAGACCCCCAGACAGCAAAGAATTCACGTATATATCTTAGAGTCTTTTGTTTTGTTGACTGGATACGTGTTAATTTTCAATCTTAAAGAGATATTATTACTTTTCCTGGAATGTTCCACAGTATTAAAGCTCCTATATTACCAAAAATCTTCTGCTGTGAGCTTCAAGCCATGTTAGAACATTGTTACCTCCTCAAAAATATACCTGAGGTTGTATTTTCATTCACACATGTTTGAGTAATTCTTTATTATCAGTCTGTCTACATCTCCAAAGCTCAAAAAGCTCTGTTCCACCTTGTGATGTCATGAAGTGTAGTGTAGTTAAGCTACATTTTACCTTTAGTTCAGCAGAAATGGGCAAATCTAGGCCTGAAATCATGAGGATAAGATAAGATAAGATAAGACAGGACTTTATTGATCTCACAGTGGAGAAATTCAACAGTTACAGTAGCTCCAGGACAGTTTAGTGCAAAAAAGGGGAAAAAAGTGTGATGCAATTAAGATAAACAATAATAAAAAGAGAAATAATAATAAAAATAATAATATAAAGTGAATAAGTATATGTATAAAATATAGAAAGAGAACTGAAATATAAATATTATATATATAAAATAAAGAAAGTACAAAAACAGGATTTGATGATTCCATTGACAGTGTCTGGAGTTTAAAGAGACAGAAACCACTGATCATCTTTTCTTCTTTTGTATTAAAATCCAACCTTTTTGGTCTGAAATGCAACACTGGATACAATTCTATATTTCCTTCCTCTTCTTGCTAAATACAGATGTTATAACTTTTGGTGTACTCCTTCAAAACAAACTCAACAAACAAACTCTGTAAATTTAAAGTCTTGCCAAATTTTACATCCACAAATGTAAAATTCAGAAATGTTCCCGTAACCTTACTCATTTTAAAATTATATATAAAATCTTTGAAACATATGAAAGGACCAAAAGCTCAAAAAGTGTTTTCCGACATGTGTGAAATTCCCTTAGACTCTATGGACTCAGAATGAATGAACTCTATTCCCCCTTTGTTACGATCTTTTTTCCTAAATGCATTTTTTGTTATTCGATTAATACTGTATTATACTATTTTATTATATCATTTACTATTTCTGTTCCCTCATCCCAACATGTAACTGATTGCAACACAGCCACGTTTGTTATATCTCTTGTGTATATTGAAGGGAAAAAAAGTGTCTGGAGTTTAAAAATACAGTGGAGCACTTCCTGTATGACATCACAAGGTGGAATAGAGTGAAACTGAGCATTAATACACAGGGTTTGTGTTTTTAACATCACATCACATCTCCACACACCTTCGCTTGAATCATTTGGATCATTTCTAGAATTGCCAATTTCTTATGAACTAAAAGTAAAATGTAGCTGTTAACTACAAAAGTACCACTTCATGACATCAGCAGGTGGAACAGAGATAGACAGACTAATAAAGGAGGAAAACGTGTGAATGAAACAAAACACAACTCCAGGTCTGCTTTTGAGGAGGTAAAACATTATAATATGTCTTAAAGCTCACAAGAGTAAAGTTTTGAGTAAATATGGGACTTTTAATTTTAGAACTGACCTAATTCTGATCTGGAAAACCACAGTTAAGGATTTGTGAGATTTCAATTGGAACAAGAGCTCCTCCAGCGGGGCAAAATACGCCCGTACTTTGAATTATTGTATATAGAATTAAATTAGAATTTGTCAAACCTAGCAACAGAACTTAAAGACACTACAAAGCTTTGAAGTGTCCACAGACGGATAGACGGACGGACAGACGGACAGCGCCATACCATAATACGTCCCGTCTTATTACAACGGGCGTATAAAAACTACGCCATTTTGATGGTTTTTACTTTCAAAAGTTAAACTAGGGCAAAAGTGTCTGAATTACAGTCTCTGGCTTTGAGAACACATTTTTCAGGCTTGTGGGAGTTACATGAAATAAAGCAGTTTGACGAAGTTGTAAATTGAAAAGGCAGTTTTAGAGGATTAAAATACAGACGACTGACTTTAATGGTGTTTAAATTAGCCCTAGAAGACAATAAAGAAAAGGAACTTGACATAAAGACAGAAACCACAATCGAATCTAAATCACAATTTGAACGGACATGATTCGCAAATTTTTGAAGTGTCAAACAACAAAATAAAAACAAAAAAGCGGGGCAATAGGAACATAGACCAGAATGACGAGGCTCACTGCAGCACTTACACAGAGTATTCCAATATAACTGGAAATTATGAAATTGGAGCCGAGTCGATGGAGGCAGCAGTAAAGTACTTTGCTTAAGTGAACATTTTTGATATCTGTACTGAAAAATGAAAGTATTTTTTATTCATGTTTGACACCTTCTGAAATGGTTAGGGATTTATTTTGAACGTGTTCATAGATAAACAAATAAAAACACAGGGAAAAAATGATTTAATTGTTTCTACTGAACAAAATTCTGCATAATTTTTTTTATCAAAATCACTACATTCCGAGTTTTATTTTGTAGATCTCTAAATCAGCATGGGATAAGCTACAGCACATTTTTAAACAGGTATTTTGAATGTAATACTTTTCATTTTAATATTGAGTTTATTTTTTGTTTTTGTTCTAGTATCTGTACTTTTACTAAATATCAAAATTTCAGTACTTCCTCCACCACGGTTCTGCTTCCAGTCTGTGCTTTGTAGTTTGGATCATTGTGCATTCAGACCATAAACTGTATAAAATAATAAGTATAAAAGAATAAAGATATACGGTCTATGATTCAGACCCGTTAACTTCTCTTCAAGGATAGAAAACTGTCATTTATCGTCTCAGAAAACGGTTTAATGTGAAGAGCAGAGCGTGAAACTTTGTAACTGGAGATGTGTGAAGTTTCTGTCAAATCACATGAAAGCTCTTTTTTTTTTTTACTGGAGCCTCAGGGACTGTAAAAGAAAAGGTTCAGGTGCTTATCAAAGGTTTGGTTCAATGAGAGGCGACTTTTACTGTATTTATCCAAACACATGGTTCAGATGGACTCTCCTGGTCTGGGGTCTATAGGCGAAGTGTCCTGTTATAGTCCTGGTTTAGTCCTGGTCTAGTCCTGGTTTAATCCTGATTTGATCCTGGTTTAGTTCTATTTTAGTCCTGGCCTAGTCCTGGTTTAATTAATCCTGATTTGATTTGATCCTGGTTTAGTTCTGTTATAGTCCTGGTTTAGTCCTAGTCTAGTCCTGGTTTAGTTCTGTTATAGTCTTGGTTTAGTCCTGGTCTAGTCCTGGTTTAATCCTGATTTGATCCTGGTTTAGTTCTGTTATAGTCTTGGTTTAGTCCTGGTCTAGTCCTGGTTTAATCCTGATTTGATCCTGGTTTAGTTCTGTTATAGTCTTGGTTTAGTCCTGGTCTAGTCCTGGTTTAATCCTGATTTGATCCTGGTTTAGTTCAGTTATAGTCCTGGTTTAGTCCTGGTCTAGTCCTGGTTTAGTTCTGTTATAGTCCTGGTTTAGTCCTGGTCTAGTGCTGGTTTAGTCCTGATTTGATCCTGGTTTAGTCCTGTTGTAGTCCTGGTTTACTCTGGTTTAGTTCTGATGTAGTGCTGATGTAGTCCTTATTTAGTCCTGGTTAAAGTGGATTTAGTCCTAATTTAGTCCTGGTTAATCCCTGGATTAGTCCTGGTTTAGTCCTGTTGTAATCCTGGTTGGTTTAGTCCTGATTTAGTCCTGGTTTAGTCCTGTTGTAGTCTTGATTTAGTCCTGGTCTAGTCCAGGTTTAATCCTAGCCTAGTCCTGCTTTAGTCCTGATTTGATCCTGGTTTACTCTGGTTTAGTCCTGATGTAGTGCTGATGTAGTCCTGATTTAGTCCTGGTTTATGTGGGTTTAGTCCTAATTTAGTCCTGGTTAAGACCTGGATTAGTCCTGGTTTAGTCCTGTTGTAATCCTGGTTGGTTTAGTCCTGATTTAGTCCTGGTTATTTATTTATGTATTTATTTATTTATGGGACAGTGCACATTAATCAACATTTACATGTAAACATGCCAGAATTAGCCAGACGGCTATTTTTCATCTGTAGTCCCAGGACAGATGTTGGGTGTTAAGACCTGGTTTATTTCTGGTTTAGTCCTGTTGTAATCCTGGTTGGTTTAGTCCTGATTTAATCAAGGTTTAATCCTGGTTTAGTCCTGATTAAGTCCTGGTTTAGGCCTGTTACTGTACATTGTAGTCCTGGTTGGTTTACCCTGGTTTAGTCCTGGTTTGGTCCTGGTTTAGTCCTAGTTTAGTCACGGTTTGGTCCTGGTTTAGTCCTAGTTTAGTCATGTTTGGTCTTGCTATAGTCCTGGTTTAGATCTGGCCGCCCTTGAAAGGATAAATATTTGAAGTGAAAAGTTTGAGTGCTTCTTTTGTATTCGTTAATTTCAATTCAGTCTGAAATTCCAGAGTCGATTTGCCCAGAATTTTACGAGGTTCTACGTGAGTTTTATGAAAGTTGGACTGGACCCCAATCTCTCCTTTTCTCTCCTCGATTCATTGGACTCAAATAACTCCAAATAGTTTTTACTTGAGTATATTGCGCAGTGTAACAGTACTTCTACTTCAGTAATACATTGTGTAACATGAAATGATTTGTGTTTCTAGCTCCGCTCCTTCAGATATGATTTATTTCTTCAAATTTTTGCGTTTATTCTTTGAAAATACCAGATTTTATGGATTATTTAATAGGGATGGGACAAGATCTCATCCCACAAGACAAGACAAAATCATCACAACTTAGTGCACAGTTGAGAAAAATGATCTTGTAAGATATTTTGGATAGACTGGATTAAAAAAAAAAGAGTTAAATACTTTCTGAGAAGATGTAGTTAGAAAAAAACACTACTATGCTACAACGCCAACAGAAACATTTTGTCCTTCCAATTTCCTTATCCCCAAATTATAAATCTGAAGTTAAAGATGCGCTTTTCCTCCACAGATGTTACTCCATGGAGATGTTATTGCTTTGTCTGGATGGAATGTTCCACAGTATGACAATCAACTCGACCTATCTCCGTGGAGACAAGCAGATGACACCACCAGGCCGAGTTAGAGGTCAGAACTGTTGAGAGGCGAGAACACTCATAGTAAGAGAGCGTGATTTTACTGGGTTCTTGAACGGTACGCAAGAGGAGCCAGTTAAATAAGCCCACTGTCATACTGTGGAACATTTAGGCGAAGCAATAACATCTCCATGGAAATAAGCACACCCATAAAAGACCTACTTTACAACTTTTTAGAGCTTTGAACCATGTTATAGTTGTTTTCCATTCAATTCTATTTAGTGCAAGTGTCTCCAACCTGTAGCTCGGGAGTTACCAGTAGCTCTCCACCCCCTTCCAAGTAGCTTGCCAAAGGATTTCTGAATTATGCCACTATGCAGAGACAGTTTGGAATTTTGGACATAGGGCCTCATTTCCTAGTGAGCCAGAGTGTTGGAGACATGTGGAGACACCTTTTAAAATATTCCATCCAGTCGTTGTATTTGGAGAGGTTGCTGGTGCTAGGCTAGTGCATGTCAATGGCCATAGTCGTCCTGCCACTAAAAACAGTCTTACCCACCCCACAGAGCACCTGAGGCCAAACTATTAGAACTCCAGACTGTCAATGTGAACGTCTGCGTCCATAGAATAATGTTTGAAATAAAACTAACCTTGCATCACATGAATCGTTGCATGTTGAGGGACTATTTTCTCATATATCTTTCAAGATGGCGCTGTGTGACCAGCTGCGTGTCACTGACGCTCCGAACACTCTTTTCCTTCTTTTTCTCTTTTTAGTTTTTTATAGACATCTTTTTCGTTTTTTGTGTACAGTAGGTGGAACATTGTGCAGTTCTGCACATGGGAAGCCTACTTTGACTACAGTTTTATTGTTAACTGTGGTGTTTCTCATCCAACCGCGGCTCGGAGCGCACAGACTTACGCGCGGCAGGTCCTCCTCGCCCTAAGCGGCCCTTCTTTACTCTACGCTGAGAAACCTGACGTTCCAGTGGACATACGGAGGAAAAGAAGACGCTGCAGAGGTGGACGCAAGAAACAGAGATCATTTTTACCGTCGGTAATTATGGGAAACGTCCGCTCCATCTCCAACAAGAGCGAGGAGCTCACTGCGCTGACCCGGCAGCAGAGAGAATACCGGGACTGCAGCCTGATGTGTTTCACTGAGACGTGGTTGAATGAGAATACATCGGACTATGTAATCTCCCTGGACGGATTCACCCTGAGGCGCGCGGACTGTGCTGCCGTGGGGAGCGGCAAGAAAAAGGGAGGCGGACTGGCGGTGTATGTGAGCGAGCGCTGGTGTCACCCGGCACACGTGCAGGTGAAACAACAGCTGTACACCCCGGACCTAGAGTTGCTTGCAGTGGGAATGCGGCCCTACTACCTCCCGAGGGAGTTCTCACATGTGATTGTGTTCTGTGTTTACATCCCGCCTTCGGCCGACGCTGCGGCGGCCTGTGAGCAGCTCCACAGCACCGTGACTGATGCAGACGCGCCATCCGCGCGCCCTGCTCCTGATCAACGGTGACTTCAATCACACCTCTCTCTCCACCACTCTCCCCACATTCACGCAGTACGTTACGTGTCCCACACGGGACAATAGGACTCTTGACCTGGTGTATGCAAATACAAAGGACGCATACACCTCTGTCCCCCTCCCCCCGCTCGGACGATCGGACCATAACATCGTCTATCTGCTCCCCCAATACACACCAAAGGTGCGAAGAGGACCCGCGCAGAAGGTGTCAGTGAAGCGGTGGACTGAAGAGGCCAGAGAGAGTCTGAGGGACTGTTTCCAGACCACAGACTGGAACATGTTCAGCAGCTCTTATGGAGAGGACATCGATGGCCTGACCCACTGCTTCACAGACTATATCAACTTCTGCGTGGAGAGCACTGTGCCAACACGGAGGGTACGGTGCTTCTCCAATAACCACCCCTGGGTCACTCCTGAGCTTAAAGCCCTCCTGAACCAGAAGAAGAGGGCTTTCAACTCTGGAGATAGAGAGGAGCAGAGAAGGGTCCAGCGGGAGCTCCAGAGGAGAATACGGCAGGCCAAGAAGGACCATGGGAAGAAGATGGAGGAGAAGCTGGCCCAGAACAACGTGAGGGATGTGTGGAGAGGACTGAAGACCATCTCCGGAGTTGGACAGAGTGCCAGAGGGGCAGCTGATGGAGACCAGCTCTGGGCTGATGAATTAAATCTGTACTTCAACAGGTTTGATTCACACCCCACCCCCCCTGCCCCTCTTCCAGCTCCCCCGTCTTCACACCTCTCCAGGCCAGTAGACACTTGCCCCCTCCCCGGACTGACTTCATCTTCTGGCCCCCGCTCCCCCACACACTTCAAACGGACTGATCTCAGCACCAGCTCCCCTCTGCCCCCCACCCCCCACACTCCACACCAGGCCCTCCCTCACTCCCCCCTCTCCATCACACCGGACCAGGTGAGGAGAGAGCTGAGGCAACTGAAACAGAGGAAATCTGCTGGACCAGATGGAATCTGCCCCAGGCTGCTGAGGACCTGTGCAGACCAGCTCTGTGAGGTCCTCTGCCACATCTTCAACCTGAGCCTCAGCTTGGAGAAGGTTCCTGTCCTGTGGAAGACCTCCTGTGTGGTTCCAGTTCCAAAGACACCACACGCCAGGGAACCAGCCCACTACAGACCAGTCGCCTTGACCTCCCACCTGATGAAGATCCTGGAGAGACTGATCCTCAGCCACCTCCGCTCCGTGGTGAGCCCCAACCTGGACCTGCTGCAGTTTGCCTATCGGCCCAACATCGGGGTAGAGGACGCTGTCATCTACCTGCTGCAAGGGCACTCACCCACCTGGAGACCGCCGGGAGCGCTGTGAGAGTCATGTTCTTTGACTTCTCCAGTGCCTTCAACACCATCAGGCCAGCGCTGCTGAGGGGGAAGCTGGAGGACACCGGAGTGGACGAACACCTGGCTGCCTGGACCATGGACTACCTGACTGCCCGACAGCAGTATGTGCGGCTGCGCGGCTGTGAGTCTGAGGTGGTGGTCTGCAGCACGGGGTCCCCCAGGGAACTGTCCTCTCCCCCTTCCTCTTCACCATATACACCTCGGACTTCACCTACAACACAGACACCTGTCATCTCCAGAAGTTCTCGGACGACTCAGCCATTGTTGGCCGTGTGTCTGAGGGGAACGAGCTGGAGTACCGCTCGGTCATCAGAGACTTTGTGGACTGGTGTGGGCGCAACCACCTGTGCCTTAACACCAGCAAGACCAAAGAGATGGTGATCGACTTCAGGAGAAGGACACCCCTTCATGCACCAGTGAACATCCAGGGGCAGGACATTGAGACTGTGGACAGCTTCAAGTACCTGGGTGTTCACCTCAACAATAAACTGGACTGGTCCCATAATTCCAATGCCCTGTACAAGAAGGGCCAGAGTCGCCTCCACCTTCTGAGGAGACTGAGGTCCTTTGGCGTGTGCAGGCCCCTGCTCAGGACTTTCTATGATTCTGTGGTAGCCTCTGCTCTCCTCTACGCGGTGGTCTGCTGGGCCCCAGGCAGCACTGAATGGGACAGGAAAAGACTGAACAAGCTGGTCAGGAGGGCTGGCTCTGTCCTGGGCTGTCCCCTGGACTCTGTGGAGGAGGTGGCTGAGAGGAGAGTGTTGTCCAAACTTACATCCATCATGGACAACATCTCTCACCCCCTGCACCAGACTGTGGAGGAGCTGGGCAGCTCCTTCAGCGGCCATCTGAGACTCCCTCAGTGCAGGAAGGAGCTACCGCAGATCATTCATCCCCACTGCGGTCAGACTGTACAACTCCTCTGTGCAGTAATCATGTCTGTGCCACTACTGGACTGTGACAACTTGCACTGTATTTGTACTTTCTTTATTTTATATATATAATATTTATATTTCAATTCTCTTTGTTAATTTTTTACATATACTTATTCACTTTATATTATTATTTTTATTATTATTTCTATTTTTATTATTGTTTATCTTGATTGCATCACACTTTCCCCCCCTTTTTTGCACTAAACTGTCCTGGAGCTACTGTGACTGTTGAATTTCTCCACTGTGAGATCAATAAAGTCCTATCTTATCTTATCTTATCTTATCTTATATATCAGTCCGCCACTGCTGCTCAGACGTAAATCCTTCAAAAGGTTGGTTTTACTTCTAAAATTATTCTGTGGACACAGACATTCACATGGACAGTCTGGCTTTATAATAGGTTTTCCTCAGGTGCTCTGTGGAGTGGGTAAGACTAGCACCAGCGACCTCTCCAAATGCAAGGACTGGATGGAATATTTTTTTTAAAAGTCTTTCCACACACTCTTCTCCAAGTTTTCTCCAACACTCTGGTTCATGAGGAAATGAGGCCCTATGTCCAAAATTATGAACTGTCCATTTAATTACATGTCTATTACCATTGTACATGTATTATTTAGAACTTCGTGATTTTACGCGATCTCGGAAAACGGACGGAAATCATCAGCGTGAAACAGAATTTTTAAATTTCTTTAATTTTGCACAAAAGTCCACCTGAATTCTCACTTAAAACTGATAATCGATGTGGAGCAGACGTCTTTTTCCAGTTTTGGTATACGTATGGCTTACTCGCTTTCTCCCTCTTTCTTACAATTGTCTTTCTTGCGGCTGCTAAAATGAGTAGCTCTGGTATTTTTGTTTTGTAAAGGTAGCTCACCGGAGGAAAATAGTTGGAAACCCCTGATTTAGAGTGATTCGTGCATGCTTGAGTAAACTTTATTGTTTTATATTCCATTTTCACCTGCTCTGTACTTACTTCATTCTGGGCCGGCTCTTTGTTGTGGTGACATTTACGGCGACATCAGCTCCAACTGGGCGATTTAAAATGTCCAAAGTGTAACATAATCATCCACCAGTGTCATAGATTAAAACTACAGCAGATACAAGCACAATATGCCTTCTTTAAAGTAACAGTACTCTAAACAAAGTTCATTTTCAGTATTCTTTCCAGTACATTTCATCCCTTGGCCTTATCTGCACCAAACTGTCTAAACCTAACACAGAGTGACTTATGCATTTGCTCTTTTCGGGACAGACCATTTTAAACACACATTTTCACTGTTGGGTCGGTCGCGTGTAGACAGTCCATCTGAACTCTGCTGTTATGTTTGGGAAATCTCAAATTCAAATATTTAACAGTGGCTGAAGAGCGTTGGGCAAATATTTGGGTTTAAACTGGCCGACGCAAACACAAGGCAGCGGCGTTATAAAAGTTTACACTGAATAAACAGAGACGAGCGCTGAAAGTCTCGCCCTAAAAGTCAACAAATCAAAAGCTCTCACTCAGTTATATTGTCCTAACACAGAAAAACATTGTATTGTACTTTGGGGTATTGCCTTTAATGGCCCTGTGTTATGCTACTTTCGGATCTATGTTTTAATGTTGTTTCCTCATCACAAACATACTCGGTGTTGTGTTGTTTCATTCACACAAACACACAAACTATGATATATTTAGGCTGAGTTATTTCCTCAAATGGAAAACACTTTTGTACCTTGTTATGTCTCTGGAATTGCCAATCTCTGCTGAACTAAAGATAAGTGGTAGCCGTGATGAAAAAAGTAGTTTAAACTTTGGAGAAAGGGTTACTCAAACATGCGAATGAAACAAAACACAACTCCAGGTATGTTTATGATGAAGTAACAACATTATAACTTGGCTTAAAACTTACAAGAGTCAATTTTGAGTAATATAAGACCCTTAAAGATGCACCGTGTATCTTTTATGCTGGAGGGTCTGTCACCTGCTTCTCTCCATTAACCGTTATTTACCTTTCTAGACACCCAAGGACACCATACAAAGACAATTAACTAAAAACAGGCTATATATACAGTACAAGATAAAGAAATTAGTCGAAGGGATACAAATGAAAATGGACGATTAGCAAGGAGATGGAGAATTAAGTGGGGTAGGCTTTTCTGAAAAGATGGATCTTAAGTCGAGATTTGAAAACTTGTATTGACTGAATGTTCTGGAGGTCAGGGGGGAGTGCGTTCCACAGATGGGGAGCAGAGCGGCTGAAGGCCCTGCTGTCCATGGTGCTGAGACGAGCAGGAGGGCTGTGAGGGAGAGGACCTGGGTGAGTGAGTGAGTGAGTGAGTGGAGATATGAAGGAGTTCACTACAAACAAGGATTTTCTAGCATATTTAAACTGACTTGAATTAAGCAGATTCATCTTAAAAGACCAATTTTAAGATTTTTTTTACTTAATAAGATGAGTTTTTTTACTTGTTTCAAGATATTCCATCCTGATTTATCTTATTTAGATGTTACAACTTATTCTAAGCACTTTTTAAATTAAATCAAGCCAGGTTAAGCCTCTTTAACTTCCTTCTCAAACCAATAAGGTGAAAAATCTTTCCATAAGCAGGGCCGGGCCTGGTTAGTACTTGGATGGGAGACCACTGGGAATTCCAGGTGCCACAGTGGGGCACCAGTCACAAAAACTGTCCTAGTGTCCTTAGGCAAGAAACATCACCCACATTGCCTAGTATGAAAGTGGTGTGTGTGTGAGTGTTGGTGGTGGTCGGAGGGGCTGATGGTGCAGATTGGAGCCTCGCTTCCGTCAGTCTGCCCCAGGGCAGCTGTGGCTACAATAGTAACACCACCACTGGGTCTGGAGTGAATGAATAATGCTCTGTAAAGCGTCTTTGAGTGTCCTGAAAAGTGCTATATAAAACTGATGCATTATTATTATTATTATTATTATAAATACTTGAAACTAGTGTTTTCTGCTTAGAACAAGATTCATATTTCGTCTAGTTTTAATAAAACTTGGTAAGTGAAAATTTCTTACTGCACTGGCAGATAATTTCACTTAAAATATTTTTACCTCAAAATTGGTATTTTTTTCTTATTTTTTGATAGGCCTTTTTTACGGTGTTCAGTGAGATAGGGAGGAGCCAGGCTATGGATGGACTTGAATGTGAGGAGTAGGATTTGAAACAATTTTAAGATGTAGGGAACATGGAGCCAGTGAAGCTGCTGCAGGACTGGGGGGATGTGGTGAGTGAAGGGTGCTCTGGTGATGGTCCGGGCTGCAGAGTTTTGGAGGAGTTGGGAGTTTGTGCACAGTTTTCTGGGGGGACCATACAGGAGAGAGTTGCAGAGACGTGAGGTAACCAGGCACTTTTGATTTCAGAGTTAAACAGACAACTCAGGTCCAGTGTTACTTATATAAACCCAGAGAAAATGTTCAAATTGATTCTGTGTGAGTCAATTTGACACTCCACTTTTTGCTGTGAATATGGTGTGTTTGCGTGTGTGTGTGTGTGTGTGTGTGTGTGTGTGTGTGTGTGTGTGTGTGTGTGTGTGTGTGTGCTCATAGTGATTGGAATACGGAGTGAATGAACAGTGCATGCAACTGTAAAACAAGTTAGAAAATGTAGAAAATAGCCATATAAAACAATATTATTATGTTGTAGCTCAGAAATACCGTGAAAAACATACATTCTTGCTGTGACTGAGACTGTGAGATTGCCTTTCCACAGATCTGACCTATAACTTGATTAGGAGGCATCATGTGCTCGTCTCAGTTGAGATAGATAAGCTTAAAGGCCCCATTTTATGCAAATTTGACTCTTGTGAACTTTAAGCCATATTATAACCTAATAAAACATGCCTGGAGTTGTGTTTTACTTCATTCACATGTGTATTATTAGTTTGGAGTTTAAAAACACAGTGGAGCACTTCCTGTATTACCACATGACATCAAAACGTGGAGTGTTTTTTGTTTGGGAGAAAAATTCAATCTAAATCTGCAGTGTTTGTGTGTTAAACATGTGTGAATGAAACAAAACACAACTCCAGGTCTGTTTGTGACGTAGAAAGAACATGTTAACATACAGTAGATAGACAGAGACAGAGAAAATAGTGCAATATGGGCTCTTTAATGTCATATATCTCCATGCAGACAAGCATGTGGTAACCCTTCATACAAAAAGTTGCATAGGGCACTCTTAAGTTGACCACGTGTATGTAAAAGTGTGTAGGCGGTGGTTTAAATAAATAATTGACCCAAAGTCTCATGACCTTTCTCTTTCTCCGTCGGTGCTGTGGCTGCAGTTTGCGCCTGATAACGTGTCATTTCCCCCTCTGCTCGTGTTTATTGCTTCTTCGTGAACTGTGGTTGTTTTGACTCCTCCGCTCCTGCGCTCCTCAGGCCGCACCGTCCCGTCCGCCCGCCCGTGCGCTCGTAAACTCCGGAGGCGGCGCATGGTTGCTCCTGCGCGGGGTGATGAGGAGGTTAACCCGGCCCCCTCCGCTCCTCCACTCCTCCCGCTGCCTCCTCTCTCAGCGCCAGTCCTCACAGCGCCGCAGCCATGGACGGACCCAAACTTCGCTAACTCCTCACACCCAAAACTTTCCCCTCCCGATGTCTTTAACGCACTGACGCTCCCAAATGCGACAGCTTTACGTTCCATGGAGACGCTACTGTGAGTGGGGACTGTGTTGACTCGGACTGGCGGAGTTTGGTCGGTTCGGTTTTTCGTTTCGCCGTGGTTCGCTCATGCGTCGGGAATGCCATGGCGCACACTCCGAGCGCTCAGCAGCAACAGCACCAGGATTATTTCAGATCCGTGAGCAGCGAGTCCACCACCTACATGATGGTCCCTACGGGCGGGCCTCCTCCCAGGCCACGCCGGGAATCGCCGTCCCGAATGTGGGTGGCGATGGTCGTGATCGTGGTGGTCGTCCTGCAGATCGCCTCCACCACGGGGCTCTTCGTCTACCTGAACATGTCCATATCCCAGGTGAGAAGACGCGGTTACGCACGCTAACTCCGGCTGGCTCTGCACGCTTCGGCTGTGTTCACGCTTGTCCCGGTTTGGTCTTGGTGTAGACTCGGTTTGGTTCTGTTCTAGTCCTGGTTTAGTCCTGGTTTGGTCCTGGTTTAGTCCTGGTTTAGTCCCATGTGTTGGTGGAAGTTTGTGCGTTTTCGCTTTGGCCATGTTCATGCAGATCTCGGTTTGGACTTGCTGTAGATTTGGTTTGGTCCTGGTTTGGTCCTGATTTGGTCCTGTTGGAGTCATGGTTTAGTCTGGTTCTAGTACACTAAAGCACTCCAGATTTTGCCTCCCCTTTAGAAATCCCCAGGCCTGGTTCAGTCATGCTTCAGTACTGGTTTTGTTCTGGTTTGGCCCCAGTTTGGTGTAGATGTCCTGGTTTAGTCCCTTTTTAAATGCATTTGTGGAAGTTTGCAGGCGGCTTTCGTGTGCTCGTCGCCTTCAGCATGGGAACAATGCGTGTTTTAACTCGCTGTATTTAACCACGACAACAACACCGCTCCAGAACTGGTTTATTGTCCGGAGGAGACGTGACGTTCGGGGTTAAAGCGCTGCGGTGTGAAGTCAGACCGCAGCCGGGTACATTTCACCGGATAATTTGGCCTATAATAATGATTCAAACCCTAAACGATATGAGCCTTCTGGCAAACGGGTATTCCCCAGTAATTATAAAGGGACAGTGAGATTACGAATCAAAAATCGACTTTAATCATCATTAAAAGTGCACTGTGCAACATATAAGATGATGTGTCTGCTACTTTCTTGTGTCCAGATGTTATTTCTTTGCTTCGAATGTTCCACATTAAACATATCTCCTTTATGTTCAATTACAGGTGTCTTATAGCAAAAAAAAACTTCAAAAACATGAATTCTTAACATGTGCAGGCTTGCTTCTCCATAGATCTGACCATTAAACTGTCTCCATTGTGATTGTGATAAGACAAAACGGTAATATCTCCATGGAGACAAGCACCTTTAAGTCTCAAATGAATTGAACAAGAATTACTGCATTTTTTGAAGTACCGTAATTTCCTCCACAAACAAAATCTCCGGTTTTATTCTGCATAAAATCTGCTGTAGTTTACATCTGCACAAACCTGCTCTGTAATGTGATTCTTGTATTAGTTTGTCACTTCAGATTTCAGTCTTCGTGTCAGTTCTTCTCGACGTGTCAATCACAAAGCTTGTCAGAATAAATCACAGCCCTAAATGACTTTTTAGTTCTAACGATGACATTGTTTAACGGCAACAGAATAATTCATGTTAACGGCCCCATATTATGCAATTTTACTGTTGTTATTCCAGTTGTGTCATATCTGCCAAAGTAAAAAATACTGATATTTTCTTATGTAAACTGTCACCCGATTCATTCCAGTACTGATCTGTCAAGTTCCAGCATGTTTTTGCAACACCTTTTCATTATTGTTATGAAACTATGATATACTATAGGCCTAGAGCATCTGACAGAATCTTTCAGCTAACCATAAAAAAGAGAGAGTTTAAATATCGCTAAATTACGCAAACACGCATGGATGAAATTTAACATGTCTTCAGGCATGTTTTGATGACGACCGATCTTCCATTATGCATAACGTGTGAATAAAACAAACCAAAACTCCAGGTATGTTTGTGATAAGGAAACTACATTAAGATAAGATATCCTTTATTATAACATACAGTAGATGAGAAAATAGTGTTATATGGGCACTTGGTTTGCAGTGGTCCAAAGTTATTCCTTACTTACCTTGTGCACACAAGTCTGTACTCTAGTCCTTCTCAGGTCCAATCAGGAAGTAAACACAGAAATTAACAGCGTAGGTGCCAGTAATGCCTCCTGATATTAACTGAAATGGCTTGAAATCAGAATGTTTAGTCCTGGTTTAGTCCTGGTTTGATCCTGGTTTTGTACTGACGCAGGTTTGGTTTGTTCTAGTTTGGGTTTAGTCCTGGTTTAGTCCCAAAAATCTTGGTTTGAACGGAATTAGTCTTGGAATAGTCCTGATTTAGTTCGGACTTTAGTTTAGTCTATACCTGAACTTTACCTGAACTTTACCAGGACTGAACCAAGGACTGAACCAGGGACTGAAACAGGACTGAGCCAGGACTGAGCCAGGACTGAACCAGGACTGTACCAGGACTGTATCGGGACTAAGCAAGGACTACGCAAGGACTAAGACTAAACCAGGACTAAACCAGGACTGAAATAAATGGAAAATAACATGTGTAATATTCTAAATCGAACAGGAGTTATTTTGATCTGTGTCGAGTTTTGCAGCTTCAGATGAAGTTTCTGAGACTTTTTGATGTAACATAAACAAAATGATTGTGAACCAAAGAGGAGGACAAAGAAGAAGCATTCAGCAGCATTTTACAGTGCAGCTTTAAAGGAACACTCTGGAACTTTTCAGGCTGTTGTCATGAGCAGTGAGGCCGGAGAAAGGAGACACAATAGAAAGAGGTTCAATGTGCTTAGAATACTGTAGCTGGTTCGGCTTTTGTTCGCTTATAATACAGCTTCATGTTTTGGTAAAATATTGGATTGTGTTTTTTCTGACAAGCATTGCGATTTGATTTTCGATGTAAATAGTAGGATTTCGTTGAAAGTTCACATTTTAAACACATCCAGAATGATTGACAATGAGACAAAAATGATGAAATGACAAACTAATCCAAGAATCACACTTAAGGACATGTTTGTGCAAATCTTAAGTACAGGTTTAGCTATTTTTATGCAGAATAAAACACAATATTCTGTTTGTGAAGGAAATGATGGTGCTTTCAAAACTGCAGCCTTTGTGATTTGCTAATTGCGTCCATTCAAATATGTGATTTAATCTTGCAGCCCTAGAGTATAGTAGTGGTATTGTAATTGTAATGTGATTCTTGTATTAGTTTGTCAGTTCATATTTCAGTCTTTGTGTCAGTTCTTCTGAATGCATTTCAAATATGAACTTTGAACAGGATCCCGTTATTAAAGGGTTCATGTTACGTTACTTTCTAATCTGTCGTATAATGTTTACATATAAAAAAACATGCCTGGAGTTGTGTTTTGGTTCATTCACGCATGTTTAAACCAGTTCTCTTAAACAGAAAACACATTGTTCCACCTTGTGATGTCATGTGGTGATACAGGAAGTGCTCCACTGTGTTTTTAAACGCCGTACACATTCACTAGAATAATTTGGATGATTTCAGATCAGGAATTTTCAAATCTCTATTGAACAAAAGGTCAAAGGAGCTGTTAACATGAAAACTATCGCTTCATGACATCACAAGGAGGAACAGAGCATTTTGAGCTTAGGGGATGTAGACTAATAATAAAGGATTATTCAAATGTGTGAATGAAACAAAACACAACTCCAGGTCTGTTTTTGAGGAGGTTAATAGCATTATAACATGGTTTAAAGTTCGCAAGAGTGCATTTTGTGTAATATAGGACATTTAACTAGTGCTGCCGCGATTATTCGACGTTGTCGACGTAATCGATTATGAAAATGAGTCGACTACAATTTTTTTGGTCGAATATTCGCCTTTATTTATTTTTGGTCTCAAACGGCTCGTCCAGAGACCTTTTGCTTGCCTGAGATCAGGTATTTCCCCTCCACACCACTAGTCGTACTACACTCGAGGCCGACACCGGTGCGGCAGGCAGCGGCTACACCCGAGGCGGACACCGGCGCAGCTAACAGCGGCTACACCCGAGGCGGACACCGGCGCAGCTAACAGCGGCTACACCCGAGGCGGACACCGGCGCGGCTAACAGCGGCTACACCCGAAGCGGACACCGGTGCCGCGGGCAGCAACTGCGCCTGAGGCCGACACCGGTGCTGCTGACAGCGGCTACATCCGGGGTTGACGCCGAGGTGGCTAACCTCGGCTTCACCAAAGGCTAACAGCAGTGGTAAATAATGGCACCGCCAAAGAAAACAAACTTGAGGAAGTATTTGCCGTGCGCACTCTGCTGGCTGGTCTCTCTCTTTCTCGACCACGACCACGATGCATGAGGTATTGAGCATACCGTTGCATATGCTGCTCGTGCAAACTCGTTAAATTGTGTGTGCATATCGTTGTTCAACATTGTTGAATGAGCACACACAACAGACATAACAGCAATAACCTTTGCAACTCGCACGCACAGCACACACAAGGTAAAATCTAACACACACACTTGTGTGTGTTAGAACCGCTTTTTTTTTTATTAGTCGTTTAGATTAGTCGACTAATCGAAAAATTAGTCGAGAGATTAATCGTTAGAAAATTAGTCGTTAGTGGCAGCACTACATTTAACACATAAACTAATAATCCCAATCGTTAATTCGTTCAGGCTCTAGTGTAGTCCACAAGTTGCTTATAGGTTTAATTTGCTCCAGAGATGTTGAAGAAGGTGCATTGTGTAACTTTTCTGGTCGTGGGCCCGTCAAAAGCAGATTCTAGGCCATATTTGAGCTATACAACCACCTGTATCTGAATAAATGTAATGTAGAGCTGTTGAAAGTCATACCGTAGAACATTTCAGGCAGAGCAATGACGTATCCATAGAAACAAGCAGGTGGCGGACCCCCAACCGAAAAGTTACCCAGTGCACCTTTAAGACAGTCCATCCTGAATTGGGACCAGGGAGTTTATAACGGTGTAAAAGCCTCATATAGTGGCCGTGTGGGTCTCTCTTCGCTCCTTCTGTTTTTGTTGGCTCCACCGTGGAAAAAGTCCGGCTTCGGAACGCCATGTGTGATCCTTGGAAGAGCTTTAAAGCAAATCTCTACGATACAAAATACATATGCGCCCAAAATGTGTACATTCCAACTCATTGTAATAACTTAACTTCAGTGACCCGCTGAAATGCACAATTAAACAACAGAATGGAAGGACTTTATTACAAGTAAATTGTGTCCAGATGACCAGAGACCAAAGAGTATACTGTACACATTCTAGTAGACTGTATAAAGAAGTGGGCTAAGGGAGTATGATGTCACCCATAGTGTTCAGATCCAGTCAAATGAAGCTCACAAGGCTAGCAGTTATAGAAGCAAATTTAGAGCCAGGTTCATATTAGGAACAGGAATATATTCACGGACAAAATAGCAAAATAAAAACATCAGGAATGTCGAGGCTGACTGCAGCAGTTACAGAAAGAGAGTTGACAATTTTTCAATACAAAGTGAACTGGAGACTGAGTCAATGGAGCCGGAAGCGCCCCCATCTGTCATTTCCTATTCGGAACACAGCGTCTTAGGGTTTGCTATGTCCGTTAGGGTTGGGCAGTATCCAAATTTTGATACCGTTAAACCGTCTCAGCATTATACGGTATTATCATGACTTATTAAGAATTATTTTGTAGCATTCAGAAACAGAAGAGCAGCATTATATTTGAAGATGAGACACAAGTTCTGATCAAACCAAACTTTGCAGTGCGTTCGATCACATCTTCATCAGTGCACAAGCTGTTTTTATCAGCGCTTATACTGTATGCAAATGAGCCAAGTGGTTTTAAGTTTCATTTCTGTACGTAAACAAATGTGTCAAAGCTGCATTAAAGAAATTATTACTCAAAGTTTATAATGAGCGGAGCATCGGAAATGTAGAACGGTGGAGAGGACCAATCACAGCCCTTATTGTCTGCGTTGCTTCCTCTTGCTGTCTGCGTCGTTTTGATGAAAGTTTCGGAGATTCACAGCGGTCAACACGGACACTGTGCGTAGGAGGTGCATGTCGACACAAACACGTTTTGACGTCTCCTCCATGAAAGTCTGACTTCGCCCTCAAGCGGAGACTTCCTCCTCTTCAGCGCCTCGTCCCCTCTTGACTCTCAGCGTTCAATAAAACGTCTCCATCACAAACTTTTGGGCTCAACATCACACACAAAGTGCCATTCAGGTTTTTTTCTTCTTACTCGCTGCGTGTGGATGGAAATCTCCGAGCATAACGACGTTTAAAGAGAAGAGAGCGCGGATGGTAGAAAGTCGGCGCTGTGATTTTAGGTCCTTATGCAGATTTATTAAAATGACGGTAATGAAACTCATACTGTTGCTACTTTTTGATACCGCGGGACACCATATTACCACCCAACCCTAATGTCCATTTATACATACAGTCTATGTGCAGAGGAGTGATTACATTAAAAGTATGTATTCTTACTGAGCATAGTCGCCTCTCCACAGGTGTGACCTGTAACTAGGAATGGTGGCATCAGCTGCTTGTCTCCATGGAGATATGTTTAATACGATACTGTAACTGTTACAGAGGAGCTGCAGTACACATGAGCAAGGTGGGCGTTTGTGACGACAGCGGATACAGACGTCCACTCATCTGTGCGTTCAACATGTGTCACTTCCTGCTGATCTGATCCTTTGCTTTCACACTGCACCAGTCCAGGGTCGGGTCTGATTTCTTTTTCCTCGCCTCCTCCCCCTCGATTCTGGAGGAAATGGGTGAGGAAGTCCCGCCCACAGAGGAGACACAGGGAGGAAAGAGGATCTAAACTCCTCACCGAGACCAATAAAGTGGTCTGCTCCTGCAGCCTCCCTCAGGTTTACTCCTTCATTCCGTGCTTTTCTTTGGGACACTGCTCAATATGACGTATTTGATAGCAGAAAATTGGAGAATCGAGGAGAAGGCAGCGAGGAAAGAGAAATGAGACATGGCCCAGATCTTGACTCTTTTTCTTAGACCTTAGTAGGGATGTAACAATATCCAAATCTTTTGGAACTATATTTTCACGATATGCATCTCACAGGCAAGAAACGAAATAGAAATTCGGTATCACGATTATCATGACCAGAATAACTGTGATTAACGATTATAACACGATAATTATGAAAGCTGCTGACAGTTTAAAGAAGTTATGGATATGAATATTGAGAATTTGAATATTATGAACAGATTCCATAAAATTAACAACTGTTATAGCCTTGCACTTTGTTAGTGAAAGTGAAAGCAACAATGAAGAAAGTAGCTTTTTTCAGCACATTCTGGTGATTTAATGGTGATTATCTTTGTTGGGCGATTATATAAAATGTATAGCCAACCGTTTTTATCATAATAAACAATATTATTGTTCCATTTCTATCTCATGGTACGGTATTTATTGCGATATCTTGTTTTCTTCATGTAGTCTGCACTGAAACGGCGTAAAGGATCATGGTCTATGTAGTTCCCTCTGTTTTTTAGCTCCTTTTGCACCATAACTATTCATTTAGTGAAGAAACATATAATTCGATATATTATGATGGCCCACGATGTTATTATGAGACTTTTGACAATACGATATCACAGTATTTCCATTGTTTTTACATCCCTACACCTTAGTCTCACTGCTCTGTTTGGTCCTGACCACGATCTGAGGAGGAATCTAGACCGAATCGAACCAAAATCCAGACTAAAGGCTAGACGTGTGAAAGCGGCCATTTTTGCGCCGTGGTACTTATAAAAACATGGGATGAGAGGAGGGGAGAGGAAAGGAAGACGGGCTGTAAATTTCCCTTTTCTCTGCCCTGTTGAAGGCCTCTGTGGCGCGTCGTCGTGGTGATTTAGGGTCAGATACAAAGCGGCTTGTTTGAAAAGAGTTTGCCCGTCATGCTGTGAAAGAGAGAGTGGAGAGAGAAGGAGAAAGAGAGAGGGAAGGGGGGTGAGGGGGTCAAAAAAGATGATTAACCGCCACCCAAGAAGTACAGCGTCACTCACAACCAGCTGTGGCACAGAGGGGTCAGCTCCATTCATGATTTTCAAGCTGCTGTAACTTTTCTGATGGGAGGTCTGTTTTAAAAGTTTAATTGCTCGGAAATAACGCGAAGTACCTGCATTCTTACTGTTAGCAAGCTCGCCTCTCTACAGATCTGACCTGTAATGCAGCTTATTTTGATCTAAGGAGCTCCTTATACAATATATCTGCACTGGGGCACATTTAGCTCCGGTACATGGGGAAAATTCTGTACAGGGCCTTTAATATTACAATCCATTTTATTTCTTAATTTGTTTAAAGGTGTATTGCACAACCTTTCTGGTGGAGGAGATGTTATTGCTTTGTCTGGTATGTTCCATTCTATGACATTAAGCATATCAATATAGCATTATATTCATTATGGATGTTTCTATTGATCAAAAATACAGGGTGTCCCAAAACATTTGACATCATTTCGCAGGCTCATAATTGTTGAAATAACCTCAAATTTTCACAGAATGTAGAGAAACAGATCAAGATTTTATATTTAATGTTTTATTATTGTTCTGTTTTCAGGTTGAGCCGTTCACTCCCAAAGAGAAGTCATTTTGGAATCTGCTCACACACTGTCACCCAATACTGTGCAGCCTTCAATGCAAAATGAGGAAAAATTGACAAACAAACTGGCAACTGGCAAACAAATCTGGACTTAAAGAGGAAAGTGCTTATGCAGGGCTAAAGGATCTGGTAGACCAACATAAACATCAGAAGAGAAGGTCGAGAAAGTTTGTGAAAAACTCTTACGAACCTCCAAGAAGTCAGTAAGGAGAACAAGTTTGAAAACTGAGATACCTCAAATGACGGTTTGCTGTTTCTTCAAGTTTCTGCAGCATCAACACAGAATTCTTGACATTTTCACTTGTCATCTGCTTTTAAAGCCTGAAGGAAGATACGCCAAACCGTCATTCGCTGCACAGTCTTGGGTGACTCTTGGGTGAGCAGATTGCAAGACGCAAAATGACTTCTCTTTGGGAGTGAACGGCTCAACCTGAAAACAGAACAAAAATAAAACATTAAATATAAAATCTTGATCTGTTTCTTTACATTCTGTGAAAATTTAAGATTAATTTAGGCAATTCTTGTTGAAATATTGTTCTGCGAATTGATATAAACATTTTTGAGACACCCTGTACAATAATTTCTTCTGTGAATAGAAATTATTGGGGCGCCTCTCCACAGATCTGAACTGTAATGTAGCGCTGTAACCTGGTTGTCCTGTCACTAGAATCGAAATCACAATTTGAATGGACACAATTAGAAAATCACTAAAGTCTATGTAACTATTTTCGAAGTCCCATAATTTCCTCCACAAACACCAAAATTTCCTGTCTTATTCAGCACAAAAACGGCAAACCATGTAGTTTAGATCTGTCATTTTGTCGATTTTTTTGGTTTTAAATATGAACTTTGAGCAGAAAAAAACATAAATTGCAATTCGAATCACAATCACAAGGCAAATGGCTGTCGGATGTTCTTCTACAGCGGCCTCCCTGATGTTTGGGGATTTTCTGCTCTAATCTTGTGTTTTGCTGCGTCGTTTCTGATCTGCTGTGGTGCAGTGACAGCAGCAGCTCTGGGCCCGACTCTGTGGAGCTTTTGGGAAACCCCCTCGATCTCAGGCGAAGGACAAGAGGCTATTTTTAATCTGCAAACTGGTCCTATTGGAATCAGAGAAAGAACAGAGGAGGGAGGAGAGGGCAGAGAGAGGGAGGAGGAGAGAAGAGAGAGGGAGAGAGAGGAAGAAGGAGAGAGAAGGAGGAAAAGAGAGGGAGTAAACGAGACGGAAAAAGGGTGAGGAGAGAGAATGAGGAGAGAGGGAGCGAAAGGAAAGAAGAGAGAGAGGGAGGAGGAGGAGGGAGAGAGAGGGGGAGGAAGAGAGGTAAAGAGGGTGGGGGAGAGAGAAGGAGGAAGAGTGAGAGGAAGAGAGAAGAGGAAACAGTGGAGACAAAGGAAGGATGAGAGAGGAGGGGAGGAGAGGGAGAGAAAGAGGGATGAGGGGGAGAGAGGGGAAGAGAGCGAGAGGGAGGAAGAGAGTGAAAGAAAGAGGAAGAGAGAAGAGGAGAGAGGATGGAGAGAGGCAAGAAAAGAGAGGGAGAACGGAAAGAAGAGAAGAGAGAGGAAAGGGGGGGTGAGAGAGGGAGGAAGAGAGGTAGAAAGAGATGGAGGAAGAGAGAGGAAGGAGAGAGGACGGCGTGGTGGCTTGGACGAGCACTCGCGCTTCACAGTAAGAAGGTTCCAGGTTCGATCCCCACATCATCCCAAAACATGCACCACAGGACAAATCCTCCAGCTCAAAAGTCCTGACCAAGACCAGCTCAAGGGTCCCGGATGGGTCCCAGAGACACTGAAGCATGGGTCAAATGCAGAGGGCAAATTTCCCTACGGGGGCAATAAAGCGAACCTTATAATTTGATGGAGAAGAAGAGAAAGAGGAGGAGAGATTGTTTGGACATCAGCTCATCCAGAGACTTAAACTGGCTATAATCTTCACATATTTCAATTTTAAAAGTTCATTCAACAAGAAATAAGAGATACACAGATAGAGGTGTGACAAAGAAAAGAAAGGGGAATGTGAAGCTAACTGGAGGCACTGCTCTGTCTGAAGTTTCTGTTACTCTACTCAATCTGAGCTTTGGTTTAACACAATCTGACCAAAAACCATGATCTTGTAATTGTTGTTCATTTCTATTTTTTTTTTTTTTTCATTCTATTTTCATCAGAAACCTTGAAATTCTCTTGAGTTGGACATTTTTTGGAGATAACACTGAAATTACTTAATGACTTTACATTCATCAGAAAGGCTTTTGCTTGTTCTGCGTCTTCTCCTGTTTTTACCACGGTTTTTCTTTCATTTTTAAAACCTTGAAAATCGCTGAAGTGTCACATTTTGCCTGGAGAATTCTTGACAAAACCTCTATAAACCCCTGCTGATTTGAGCTTTTAGTCATTTAGTTGTTGACATGACTTAATTTCCTGTTTTTCTTCCTTTCTGAAAACCCTGAAGCAGACATTTTACAGACAATAATAATTATCTGTGAGTAAACCCGTTGTGCTCGTTCAGCTGGTTTCACTATAATAGAACATGCAGTTGTATTTGCAGATTTAGACTTCTTCTTCACTTCTTCGTAAACATGACCAACCTGTGCCCCCAGATATGAGCTGAATATGTTCAAATCAAACGGAGCCTTTATACATATCAAATCTAATCCTGATTTATTCTTAATTACAAAAACACTGGACATAAAGGAGCATTTATTTAGGTTCTAATTTAGTAGTTTAGTTTAATCATCCAATCAGAAAGCAGAATGAGCCTCACATAACTCTCATTTGGGTTGTTTTAAACCTAAAATGTCATTAAACAGCTGTATCTAAAAAAAGAGACCACTGCAAAATGATCAGTTTCTCTGATTTTACTATTTATAGGTTTGTGTTTGAGTAAAATGAACATTTTTGTTTCATTCTATAAACTACTGACAACATTTCTTCCAAATTCCAAATAAAAATATTGTCATTTAGAGCATTTATTTGCAGAAAATGACAAATGGTCAAAATAACAAAAAAGACCTCAAATAATGCAAAGAAAACAATATCATTCATTTTAAAACAACACAATACTAATGTTTTAATTTAGGAAGAGTTCAGAGATCAATATTTGGTGGAATAACCTTGATTTTTATTTTTTTTCATGCAGTGTTTTTTCTCCTTTTCCTCCTTAAATCAGGTTTGGTTCAGGTTCTCCTCATCAGTGCCTCATGAAGCAGAATGAGGTGTGTTTGTGTTGAATTCAATAGACGCTGGAATGAAACGACCGTCACACATGTAGAGATGCTGATTTCAGAAAAAAAAAAAGTGTCTTTTTTTTTTCCAGAGCTGTATATTTATTCAATTACAGGTGGTTTTATAGCTCAAAACCGCTAGAAAAACAGGCATTCTGACTGTGCATGGGAGCGCCTCTCCACAGATCTGACCTGTAACTTGACCAGGGTTCGTCTCCATGACGACAGAAGTAGTAATTGAATCTGAACCCAGCCCGATACGCATTAAGATATTTGTGTCCGAGTCCGACCGAGCCCGACACAATTAAAATCACATTTATTTTCACAGACCTTCTAATGACAAACTAGAATCAGAATCAGAATGTCAGAATTAAAACTAGGATATTGTTTGTGTGGAAAGTCCGATTTTAATCAATTTTTATCAATCAAAAGAAAAAAAGGCACTCGGAACATCAACACAGATGAGCGGAGCGCAGTTGTGATTTTAGTCGCTTTTGTAAAACTGTAAAAACACAAATAAAATAAATTTAAAAAATTCCCCAATATTTTCTCGAAATTCAAACCTAAAGTCTTGACTATTGTGCATAAAGACATTTAATGCCAAACTGTCGAACATTCCAAGCAAAGTCATCCATTCTCTCTCAGTCTGGCCAGTGTTTGTGCAGTTGCTCACCTCCTCTGTGTCTGTGTGGTCTGCCCCTGCCCGCCCCTGCCTGCTCCTGTCATCTCCTCATTCGCAGAGGGTCAGTTCGAGGCCTGTTTTCGCTCCTCCGCTCATTTATTTTCCTCATTTCATTCTTATTTTTGTGAATTAACTTTGTATTTGTGATGATGATGCTATCGCCGCCGTGACTGGCTGACCTCCCACAGCAGGAGAAATATTTATAAAGACTCGTAATGCTGCAATAATGGAGGGCTCGATGTTAACGCTGAGGGCTTTGGAGTGTGGAAGTGGAGCTGTCATGATCGCACTTTTTGAGTTTTTAAATGTGTTTCTTCTTTATTTACATGGTTATTTACATTATAGATTCTCACTGAAGGCATCAAAACTATGAAAGAACATGTAGGGAGTGTAGAAAGGCAAAAAATACACTCAAATCAAAATTGGTTGATTTATTGGTCACTGCTTACACTTTTGGCATTTCAGGAGACATCATTAAAAAGATCATTGAGAGAAAGCCAAGGGTTTGAGCACTGCCAACAAAGCAAAGGGTGGAGTTTTGTTTTAGTTTGGTTGAGTGATTTAAAGGTGCGCTGTGCTACTTTTCTGCTGGTCTCCATGGACAAATTACTGTTTGTTTTTTGCCTTGATTATTCCACCGTATCGAAATAAACTTGGGTCATTATAATGTAGACAGGTTAATGATCAGATCTATGGAGAAGCGAGCCTGCGCATGGCAATAATTTTTTTTAAGGCATTTTTGCGCTAAAAAACAGCTGGAATTGAACAAACACCAGCATATGCCCATGAGGGGATATGTAGGCGGTATCCAAATGTTGATACCATTAAACCTTCTCAGCATTTTACCGAGGTACACAGTATTAATGTGACAATTTAAGAATTATTTTGTATGTTGCACCTAAACCATTCAGAAACAGAATAGCAGCGTTATATTTGAAGATGAGGCACAAGTTCTGATCAAACCAAACTTCTCCCTCCATTTAATGATCTGGGACACGTCAAGACAAGAAAAGAAAAGCGCAGAAGAGGCAGATTCTGGAATAAAAAGTAAAAGGCGACAGTCCACGGCTTGTGATATTTCCCACTGCAGCATGTTGTATCTGACAGACCTGCGCTCTCGGCACTCAGAGAAGTTTCCGTCTCCTCCGTGAAAGTCTGACTTCGCCCTCAAGCGTGGAACTTTCGGCGTTCAATAAAATCAGTTCAGTTCATCTTCCGGACTCATGGTCAAACAAGGACAGTGACAAAAGAAAACAAACATTTTATATTTTTAAAAAAACAGCCACACCAGTGTCTCCACATACTGGACTGATATCGTACTGCACTGAATCTCATATTTGTGAGTGACATTATTATTTCAGTGTCCGGTTTGTTCAGTCTGCAGATAAAACTGTACATTAAAGTTCTTAGTGCAGTTCTTTTTTTTTTTTTTTTTTTTTTTTTTTAATGCACCACTACATGTCACAACCCTCCACAAAGAATCACTTTTAAAATCATAACAAATGGACAAAAACTCACTCAACTGTATGACAGCAAGATTGAAAAATAAACAAAATGAATCAAGGATCACACCCCATGCATGGGTCTTAATAACTAACTATTTGTTACTGTTATTACCAACACCACCACAGTATCACAAACCACCTTACCATACCTCTCTTACAGCTTACAACACAGCCATAATATCCCACTGCACCAACATCACATCCTCTTCCACATCCTTTTCCAATAATTACTATTATTATTATTATTATTATTATTATTGTTGTTGTTATCATTGTCATTATTGTTATTATTTATTTACTTATTCTATTTTATTCTTTATTATTATTTTTGTTCTACTCTGACTGCCAATCACCCTTTGAACCTGCTTTTCTCTAATTATCTAACTGTCCTTCATACGACCCACAATGTTACACCCACACCCACATCCACACACACACCCATATACATACACCTATACCCTCTTCCCTTTTTCTCTGCTGTCTAATGTATGTAAATGCACTATACCTGTGATATGTAATTGCAATGTCATATGTTTGTACACCTGGTGACAGCAAAATAAAAAAAATAAAAAAAATAATAAAAAAAGTTCTTAGTGCAGCTTGCAGCGTGTTCACTCGTGCAGTAACAAACATCTCGGTTACACTTGTCCATCGTGGCCTCCTCAAAACCACCCGCAAAGCGTCATTGTGGCACCTGTAGCCTTGGCAAACTGGCTTTTTTGTAATTAACCCAGAGGTGGGCTCTGTACAACGGTGAACAATATGATTTAAACAATAACAACTTGACATCATTCGTGCAAGAGCCAAACTTACGCATAAGAGTGTTTGCCTGAGCATAGAGCGCCCTACACTGTCTATACAAAAACATCTCCATCGCAAACTTTTCGGCTCAACATCACACCGAAGCGACTGTGGTGGGATCTGTGGCCTGTCGCAGGGTCGTAGCTCCGTCAACATTTGTGGTTCTCCCCTGTCATTCGCCTGAAACCAAAATGCTGCAGAATATTATATTAGGTCCTTATGAGCGGCACATTTTTTTAATGACGGTAATAAGACTGATACCGCTGCTACTTTTTAATACCTCGATATACTGGATTACCGGATTACCGCCCAACCCTAGGGATATGTTTAATGCTCTACTGTGGAACATTTCAGTTACATAGTGCACCTTTTACTTATTTTTCTTTACTACATAATTCCATATATCTTGCATTGTATATTTGAAGTCTTCAGTGTGTATATACAATGTAGAAAGTGGATGTTAACTGTATGTTTTAATCAAACTTAATTTGTTTATGTTGTTATAAGACGACCTTGGGTGTCCAGAAAGGCGCCTAATAAATAAAATGTATTATTATTATTATTATTACAGTAGTACACATAAAAAAATACATTGAAAAAGAAAAGGTGTGTCTAAACTTTTGACAGGTAGTTATTGCTTTAGAAAACAGCACAATAGAGGAAAATATTGAAAGGCTCTTCATACAAAGGTTGGTTAATTGAGTCACAGACAGTATTATAATAAACCTTTCCAGCTCCAGTGCTGGTTACAAGAACATTTCCTCAAGTTCTGATAAGCTCAGAGACGCGAATGATCCATCTGCATCAAAACAAACATGGCTGCTTACGAGGAATGAAAGAAAAGGGGGGAAAAAATCACAAAAGACTGAAAAACTTGGGGAATTTCTGCAGAATCAATGAGCAAAACATTAAACCTAAGGTGCATCGTGTAACATTTCTGGTCTGTCAAATGCTTTTCTCCACAACGATGTTATTGCTCTGGAATGTTTCACAGACCAAGTTACAGGTCAGATCTGCGGAGAGACGACCCCGCTCACAGTCAGATTGATTGTTTTTCTTGGATATTTTTGAGCTCTAAAACCACCAAGACGCGCAGAAGGAGCGAAGACCAGACCGTATCCCTCTGTATACGATATCCGTCTGTCCGTTTCTTTCTTTCAGACCTTTTTCGCGGTGTTTACAAAGCTGAGATATCATTTCTTTGTCACTGTCAGAGATATTTCCTCCTCTTTTGTTTTTAGCGGAGCGGGGCCTTGACAGTGTGTCCTGTAGTTAAACATTCCAGCGTCCCTGTGTGGTCTGAGCCTATAGCAGCACATGGACCGGGCAGAGACACTATAGAAGAGGAGGAGGAGGAGGAGGAAGAGGGGGTGTCACTGTTTAGTTTAGAGTAGGGTTGTCAAAAGCATCAAAAACTTGGAACTAGATACTCATTTGCGCAGGTGTCGATGCTGAAAGGTCCTGTATTGCACTAAATTGACCTTCTACGAGCATTAAATCATGTTATAATGTTGTTACCTCATCAAAAACAGACCTGGAGTTGTGTTTTGTTTCATTCACACATGTTTGAGTGATCATTTATTACTCTATTTGGTGGAGAATGCAGATAAGAGTATAATTTAATCATTTAGGGTGCTCAAAATGAAGTCAAATTTCCTGTTATTTACTTTTTTGCAAGAGTAAATTAGATTTTTTTTTTTCAGATAGGGACCAAATATAGTTTTTAGAGTCAAATTTGCTTCAGTTAGAGTAAAATGTACTCTGGGAAATTTACTGTGCATCTCTAGGGTGACCAGACGTCCCTATTTACCCGGGACAGTCCCAGTTTTGAACCCTGTGTCCCCTGTCCCAGCGGATTTATTTATCCAAAACTAGTGAGTTGTCCCAGTTTTATACAAGAAATGTCCTAGATGTCTCTATTTTTGACCAATCTGATCCCTACCAACAGTAAAGAGAGGCTTAAACTGTCATTTGTGTTGGTAAAATACAGAAAAGCTGCTTAAAAATGACCAAAACATAAAGAAAATATGACTTTATGGACTCGCATGTTGGGCCAAGTGTAGAACTTTTCCTTAATTACGCCCTTATTTCACAGTTTAATTATTGCCAACCAGCACAAACCAAGAGTGTCCCAGTTTTTGATGTAAAAATCTGGTTACCCCATACATCTCCAAAGCTCAAAATGCTCTGTTTTACCTTGTGATGTCATGAGGCAACAGCTTCTTTTACCTTTTTGTTCAGTAGGGATTCGCACTTCCAGAGCTGATTTCATCCAAATGATTCTAGTGAAGGTGTACGGAGTTTAAAACAAAGTGTGGCTCTTCCTGTATCACCACATGACATCACGAGGTGGAGCAGAGCGTTTTCAGTTTGAGAGAAGAACTAAATCTGCAGGTTTTGTTTGTATGTTAAACGTGTGAATGAAACAAAACACAATTCCAGGTCTGTGATAAGGAAACAACATTATTACATAGATCATAAAATAGTGTAAATTTGGGCTTTTTAAAACATAAATCACAAAACTTATCGATTCTAAAATTGGTGAACTGGACAAAACCGCTTCGAGACTTGATCTTCTTCTTCTTCACTAAAAATATTTACTTTTTGATTAAATTCTACTAAACGTTTCCATCCCAGGCGCCCACTCACATTTCTGTTTTCCCTGGGAGCTTCTCTGCACTTTTACCCATCACCCCCTGCTGTTAGCCGGTTAGCGTGTGTTGGCGTGTGTTAGCGTGTGTTAGCGTGTGTTAGCTCGGGGTCTGTGAGCACGTCGGAGTATTGGGTTTCCTTTAGCTTCAGGCTCTGACAGCGACTGAATTCTTGCACAGTGACACAGACCTGAAGCAGTTTTATGAGGCTGCGCAGGTTCTCTTTAACTGTGAATCTGTACATAAAGCTCCTCTGTGTTTTTAAAGTCCACACTATGGGATATTAACTGCTAACACATAACATTTAGATCACTATATTGCCATTTATTGATTTGAAAACGCTTTGATACTAAACAAAAACAACGTATTTACCTGTTTATTTAGTTTCGGTTTTGTTTTCGACGCTCTTAAGTTCCCCATCCCTTTGCTCCTCATGCTAAGTCATTCCCCCTTCAGAGCACTGGCACAAAACAATCAATGCGCATCCCGATAACTAAGGTTTGTGAAGTTGCAGTGTGTCGTTTCGTGTCACGTTTTTGTATATTTATGGATTAGAATAGTTACAGAATAACTAAGGTTTGAATATGGCCCCAGAGAGATCGCTAGATTACTCAAACATGCATGGATGACGTCTAAGAACTAGTTCAGGCCTGTTTTTGATAAGGGAACAGCTGTATAACATGGTAGAAAGCTCCAAAAAGTCAGTAATAATGCCTAATAGCCCCTCTTTTAAGTAGTGCAATTAAAGGCGTTTTAATCACATCGAGATCCAAATATTTTTAATGGCTGATAATCAGCTTTGAACTTTTTAACAGCGAGGACGACAGCCAACTTTCCTGATTATAACGTTCTCTAAACCACGCTGTATATTTTAAAATAAGATCTGCTGGAAAAAAACGTAAACATTTGGTGCTTAGGTTTCAAAATCGTGGAAAGTATATTGAGAAATTCTGTGTTCCAAGCATATTTTTGGTCTTGGATTGTTTCAGGTTTAAAATCCCGTACAAATGAAATGATGTCGCTCTCACTTTTCACTTTTCATTTCACACGTGTACAATTTGCGGTCGTATTTTTACTTTGCACAGATCAAAACTAGTGCTTAAGTTTCACGTTTCAGTCTTCAGCTTTAACTTGTCGATAGATGGTCCAAAACAACGAGCCTGCTGAGTTAATGTGGTGTAACTTTTGGCAATAGAATGAATTAAGCTTTTAACCGTGTTTAAGGGAAGAGGGAAATCTGAACTGCAAACAAGATTTAAACTGATTTTAAACAGAGTAAGACCCCATGGAGACAGGCAAGGGGGGAAAGGAACAAATGACGTGCTCGCATAAAGTCGTTTTTGAAATAGGTCATTTTACTTTACTCGAGTACATTCTGACCCAAGTATTTTACGTCATTACATTGGAGCCCGCCGTTGTTACTGGGTAAAATCAGATGGATAGAGAAAAAAAAATGAAATGTCAGTGGCCTCGTTTGGTCTCCATGATGACAGAAAGGTTTAATACCAGACAAAACAATAACATCTCCATGGAGACAAGCATTTGACGGACCCTCCACCAGAAAAGTTACACAATGTGCCTTTAAATGTCCTATATTACACAAAATTTACTCACATGACATTTTGTGTTTTTGTGTTAAACGTGTGTGAATGAAACAAAATCTAAGTCCAGGTATGTTTATGAAACAACATTAGAACATAGATCAGAAAGTGGTGTAACATGGGCCCTTTAAAACGTATCGTATCGGAATTGGTATCAGCACTGAAAAAGCTAGATTGTGCATCCTGAACAATAATAATAATAATAATAATAATAATAATAATAATAATAATAATAATAATAATAATTCAGTTTGTAGTCCTCTTGACCCAAGTATTTTACTTCATTACATTGGAACACAGCCTCGTTACTGAGTAAAATCAGGTGGATAGAGAAAAAAAATGAAATGTCAAAAAAACAAAACAAACAATCTGCCAGAAATAAAAGGAAATTTTCACTATAGAATGTTCAGTGACGTTCAGAACCGTCAGTCTGTTGTGGATCAGCTTGGATGATGCTGGTGCTGAGCAGAGATCGAGGACGTCATGGACGTCATGTGCGACGTGTGCTACATTTTCATTTAGCAGACTTTGATTTTGGTTTAATTTTCTTTTTTATTGTAGTGTTGTGAGTGGGAACATATAATTCAGAATTTGCTAAATGGTTCATCTGTTTAATTTGTTAAATTTGTGATTCAGTTAAAGTTCTATGTTCTATAAAGTTTTCTAAATAGAAGGAAGAGCTCAGTGTTAGTGTTAGGAGCTCAGTGTCGTTACAATGTACAAAGTTTGCACTGAGTAAAATTTGCACTGAATCACCTCAAAGTTGATTAAAACTTGTGCTGGATTAGATTTATGACTCATCCCTTTTAAATGTTTGTTTTTTATGTTAAATTTTTTACATTTTAAAATAATTAAATGAAGTACTTTTTTACTTTTACTCAAGTAGATTTTTAGATGGTTCCTTTTTAACTTTTACTTGAGTAGGAATTAAGCAAAGTAAATTTATTTTTACTCAATTACAATTTTTCAGTACTTTTCCCACCTCTGGACACAGGGAGGGCACGTGAAGCACTGGGACATTTCAGCCCATGGTTGTAGAGGTCTAAAGTACAGAGTTCACAGCTTTTACACAGAATACGACCCTAAGGAGACACAGGGAGGTTTAGTTCTCACAGGGGGATAATTATAGGGTCCTGATCCTGATTGGACATACAGTATACAATGATGTAATGAGACTATTTACTGGTCATATGGGCCTCAGAAAGTCCCATATTTTAATTTTATTTACACAAAGCTGCTCTGTTGGATAAATAACAGCTACACAACGCATTTGGATCGGTTTTATGTTGCTATGTCGGTTGTTATCAACAGATAATTAAAGATGCAAACTTTTCGGTTGGGGGGTAATAATTTGAGTTGAGTTTGTAGTCCTCTTGCAGTTTTCTACAAGTCTAATCGTATTACTGCTCGAGCGTCTGTGCACACTCTCTAACTGTACAAGGCTTTTCATGCTCTGACTTGCATCATCTCAGTTCCAGAAATGCCAAAGATCTGATTTCACGATAAAATTCTCCTGGTCCTGGTTCACTTCACGTTTCTCGTGCTCTCGTCCAACCAAAACCAAGTCTGACACGTACCACTGTTCGCTGTTACCATCAACAGCCCGCTTGGATGGCAATGACAAACAGAGACCTGGTTCAGGCCTGGTCCAGGCCTGGTTCAGTCCTGGTCCAGACCTGGTTCAGACCTGGTTCAGTCCTGGTTCAGTCCTGGTTCAGTCCTGGTTCAGTCCTGGTTCAGTCCTGGTTCAGACCTAGTTCAGTCCTGGTTCAGTCCTGGTTCAGTCCTGGTTCAGTCCTGGTTCAGTCCTGGCTCAGTCCAGGTTCAGCCCTGATTCAGTCCTGGTTCAGTCCTGGTTCAGTCCTGGTTTAGTCCTGCTTTAGTCCTGCTTTAGTCCTGGTTTAGTCCTGCAGATTTAGCCAAAAGAAGAAGCTGTTACAGGTCAGATCTGTGGCGTGATGACCCCATTCACGTGAATAAATGTTCTTACTGTATTTTCCACAACTAAAACACCTGTATTTTGATGATGAATTTAATAGTCAAGTTTAATACCTTACCGTCTCCATGTGGTGATTTCCCTACAAGTAAAGTTATACACTGGACCTTTTAAAACAAAACTTGCAGTAAAACTTCTATTTGTTGCCGTGGCGATAGGTGCAGCTGTATTTGAGGACTGACAGAGTAAACATGACCTCCCCTCTGCAGCAGCTGGGACACACACATCGAGTCATTTACCAACACCTCTGAACAGCTCTGCAATGCGAGAACACAAATAAATACACTTTAAATACGCCTTATTCACACCTGTAAACCAGAGACTCCTGCGGCTCCTATAGGTTTAGTCCTGGTTTAGTCCTGGTTTAGTCCTGGTTTAGTCCTGGTTTAGTCCTGGTTTAGTCCTGGTTTAGACCTGGTTTAAACTAAAGTCTGGGTGGAGTGGTTGGTATAAATAAAACTGTGAAAAGAGCCCATAATTAAGAACATTACTAAGCACTCGGTTCATTCTAGACTCACTTGTGAATCAGTACAGACTCTGAAACTGAGTGCTTTTTTGGACTTTTGACAATTTTCAAGTGCATTTTTCAATATATTCCTGTTTTTATTGTGGACTGGTCAAAAATACGGACGCCTGGGACATTTCTTGTATAAAACTGGGATAGGGCTCAAAACGGGGAAGCCAATATTATTTAATACAGATGATTTTGTTGTAATATAGTGAGTTCTTGGGTCTAGTCACTGATAGAAATGACCAGGTTCAACATTTGTGCATTTACCTTTTGGATATTTCATGTCAAATTCCAGTGTAATCAATAGGAAAAGTGTCTCTTGCCCCTCACGTGGCCGTATGACAGATTCTCTTTGTAGGATCTGAAAACCTCCAATAAGGCCGTCTGGTCACCATAACTGCAGTGCATTTAGTCTGGCTTCTCTAAAACCACACCATAACTCTCAGACCTCCTCTGTCTTAAACACATGCACACGTTTTCAGACCATGCGCTTTCATTTTAGTGTCTGTCAAAGTTTATGAGCTTTCGGAGCAGCAGATTTTTTCGGTTTTTATTCGGGGTAAAGACAGAAGGATGCCTGTGTGGAGGTATAGGGCTTACGGGGGTGTAAGAAGCACGTATGGATGTAGACAGGGTTAGCATTAGCCCCTCATATGGATGTGGCTGGGGTTAGCGTGATGCTAGCCCCTCATATGGATACAGATGGGGTTAGCGTGGTGTTAGCTTCTTGCGGCACATGTCACATGTGGGTTAGATCATGTGGAAGTGGAGTCAGCTTCAGCGCTGCAGCTTTCCAAACAGAGAGGAGAATGTGACTAGGGCCATGCAGAGAATATTCATTTATTTAAAATTAATAATGCCTTGAAAAATGCATTCTTTTTAATTTTATTATTATTTTTATCCAGCCTATTTAAACCAAGGACCATGCACAGATTACATTGATCTAAAAATAAAAAGATTTCATTACAGACTACTTTCCATCTGCAGTCTTCAGGCAGGTACTAGAGTCATTAAACAACGTATTTACATAAAAGTTGTTCTGACCACATTTCATCAATAGTGATACTTACTGAAAATCACAACTATCCAAATGATCTGGGATTGTAGAACAAATTGTATTAGTTCGAGAGGTGAAGAGCCATCCCGGCTTCTCAAAGCCTGATCCCATCAGACCTCAGAAGCTAAGCTGGGCCTGGGTAGTAATTGTACTTCATCTACATTGCCTAGTATGAAAGTGGAGTGTGAGTGAGTAATGGCGGTGGTTGGATGGTGCAGATTGGCAGCTTCACTTCCATCAGTCTGCCCCAGGGCAGCTGTGGATACAATAGTAGTTTACCACCACTGAGTGTGGAGTGAATGAATAATGAACTGTAAAGTGCTTTGGGTGTCGTTAAAGGTGCTATATAACTGCAACGAGTAATGAATTAATTAAAGAGACATGAGGCTGGAGAAGTTTTATTTACATCAGTACAGACCCAGCACCAAGAGACATTGTGATAGTGCTGTCTTCTGTTGTAGGGAGTATTACTCCTCTGATGATGAAGGCCAAGATAACAAGGACTGAGATGGAATATGTCTAACATGGAATATCTCTAACAATCATTACGCATTTAAAGAGGCGAAATACACTGTCTCAAAAGTCTCAAATAAACATGGCCGTAGCTGTTATCAGCTGCCTTTAATCTTTTCAGAAGAGCAGCTCCAGGGCTGAGATGATCCATATGACTCTAGTGAAGGTGTATGGAACATTTCAGGATAAGCATTAACAAACATCTCCACAGAGACAAAAGATGAAGTTCCACAGTGCACCTTTAAACCTGTCGCGCCAAGAGCTAAACAACACTGACAGAATACAAACCGGACAGTGCGTCTGTAATGGAGTGTTACTTTGTCTAACTTTGTGTAGCGTTTAGCTTTAAGTGTTACCGTTCGAGGGGAGTGTGAAAATGGAGCTGCAGCGAAACAATGAAACCATCTGCAGCTCCAGCGATTAGACCGTTCCCAGGGCTCCTTCATCCAATTGTTTTTAAGCCAAATGTGATGACGCGTTTCGCCTACCTCTGCTCAGCTCCACGGTTATTGGACGTGATCGGGTACTTTTTCTGCAACACGAGGAGAAGAAAATAGAAGCCTTAAAAATAAACTGGTGTGAATTTGAACTTAAAGGTGTTTCTTTTCTGGTGGAGGGTCTATCAAGGGAGACCGAAGTTAGAGGTTAGAGGTCAGATCTGTGGAGAGGCGACCGCACATTCAGAACACCTGTTTTTCTAGGTATTGTTGAGCTATAAAACTAATTTAAACTAATCTAAAGGTGCACTGTGTAACTTTTCTGGCGGAGAGTCCGTCACCTGCTTCTCTTCATGGAGATGTTACACTTATTTTATCTCTACGGCGACAGCAACAAGCTACATGTCAGATCTGTGGAGAGGTGAGCAGTAAGAATGCACGTTTTTAAGTCAATGAAAACCCGTGTTTGTGAATAAATGCAATAAATGGACAGCAATGACAAATCCATAGAAACAAGCAGGTTACGGATCTCAGACTAAAAAGTTACACAGTGCGCCTTTAATATTATACAAGAACATTTGAATCGAACATGTGGCGGAGGCAAAACAAAGAACAATTGTCGGAGGCACAATGCCACGCTAACGTCACTGAAACTGAACCCAAAAGCATTCGTGCTAACTCAGTGTGAAGAGTCGTACGCAGAACTGGTCATTTTAGATATATGAGGTCATGGGGCTTTTAACGCAGAAATAAAGCCAGAGATTTTGTCTGTCTTAAAGCTACATTAGGTCACTTTTCTGGGGGAGGGTCCGTCACGTCACCCGCTCGTGTCCGTGGAGATGTTATTGCTGTGCCTGGAACCTGTTATATGTATAGTATGGCAGGAAATGTATCTGTCACTATGGGAATTAGAAGGTTACGCCGTTAAGGTTTTTTTGAGCAATAACAAAAATGCTATACTGTGGAACATTCTAGACTAGAGGTTTCCAACTTTAACTTTGTGCACGGATAAATGGATAGTGGTTTATTTTTTATCTAATTGCATCTAATTGTTCCCCTTCTAAGGCTTGCCAAGGCTTTTATGTATAATTTCTTTGCGACTGCTAAATTAGGTAACTCTTTGGCATTTTTGTTTTATAAAAGTAGCTCACTGGAGGAAAAATGTTGGAGCCCGCTTTCTAGACAGAGAACATGGTGCACCTTTTTAAAAATGTATGATTTTAAAGGCCTTATATTACACAAAATGGACTCTTGTGAGTTTTAATCCATGTTAGAATGCTGTTACCTTCTCAAAAACATGTGTTTTGTTTCTTTCACACGTGCTTGAATAAACTTTTATTATTAGTTTGTCTACATCTCCAAAGCTCAAAATGCTCTGGTCCACCTTGTGAAGTCATTAGACATTTCCTGATTGTTTGGCTTCTGATCCAATCAGATTTTTTTTAAGGAGCTCTCTTTCCGATACCGATACATATCTGATACCTTTTTGTGTAGTGTTGTGAAGGAAGTTCGTACCTTGACTCCAAAAAGTCCATTAGACGACGAAAGTGGATGTTTTCCACAACGGGCAGCGGCTGATCGTCTAAAGCAATGAATTCGACAGTCCTCTGTGTTATTTTCTTGGACTTGTCGCCATTTTGACGTAGCTTTTCTCTTTGAAATGCCTCCGCCAGTGTTTGCTGCTGTGCTGTAAATTTAAGATGGTTGATTCTTTTGTAAGTGACGAGTCAAATTTGTGATGTTAAAGTGGCTCTGCTGTTTCCTCCACGAGAAACAGTTTGTTTGCAGCAGTTGCACATCGCTGTTTGACTCTCGTTTTGTTGTAGGGAAAAGTCCCACGCAGCGACATGGTGGTGTTTTGATTTACAGCCTGATGTAAAACTGGATTGGTCTGATCATGTGACTGAAACCAATACTGTCCGATACTCATAAAAGAGCCAATACCGATGCTGAATATCAGATCGGGACATCCGTAGAAGTCATGACGTGATATGGCGTTTTCAAGTTAACAGCTACTTTTACCTTTGGGTCGGTAGAGAATGGCATCTCCAGGCCTGAAATTATGCAAATGATTCTAGTGAAGGTGTATGGAGTTTAAAAACACACTGGAGCACTTTCTGTATTACCACATGACATCACAAGGTGGAGTGTCTTCTGTTTGAGAGAACTCCTAAATATGCAGGTTTTGTGGGTTACACTTGTGAATGAAACAAAACAGAACTCCAGGCATGTTTTTGATGAGGAGACAAAATTATATCATAGATCAGAAAAAAGCGTAATATTGGCTGTTAAAGGGCGTATATATAACGCTATTTTCTGATGGTTTACATACGATCTGACTTGTACAACTTTGAAAATGGCATTTATATTAAAGTAATCCTCTTTATTGCATCTCTGTGAACTTCTTGGACGTGTTTGAAACCAGGTCACCGCAAAAGCATGACTCATCTGCGGGATCTGGCCTCTTTTATTCAACTGCTAAACCTAAAATCCTTTTTGAGAATCGCCCTGGAAACGGCAGAGAAATCCCCAACATGTGCTGAAATACTATAGCTCCAGAAGAAGAGGCTTGGACCGTTTTGTTTAGATCAGAATCAGCGTGGGTCAGGACTTGGAATTAAAGTGGACGTGTTCTGCGAAATGGACTTTTCATTTTATAATTGTTTCCCTTCTCGTTTACCATGTGAAGTTGTATTGGGAGTGATTCATGCATGCGTGAGTAATCTGTATTCTCCTTTTATTCCAGACGTCATAGGACCATTGTTCAAAAGCACAATAAGTCTTGTTTAAAAGGTTTTGGTTTTACTCATTTCTAATTCAGTGATCCAACATCTGTCGAGTCAAATACATTTTAGTGTTTTCACAATATTACATTTTTAAAAACGGTTCCAATAATCAATACCAATTCCAGTTTAATTATAAAAAACACTCAATACTAATTTTAGTATCAATTAGTATCCGATTTTTCAATACTTTTCACGAGCATAGTACATTTATCCAATTTGTTTCTATACGTTCCTCTAAATACAAAAGTGATAGACTACACTGCACGTAAATCTATCAGAAAATGACTTAAATGAGTGAAATTATCTGTCCATGCAGCAAGATCATTTTATTCGACAAGTTCTCTTAAAATAAACCACTTCTAGATTAGAATGAAGGAGTCTCTGTAGGTGTTCTCAAGTTGGAAATAAGTTCATGGATGAAGTTTTAGATAAACAAACTCGAGTATCAAGCGAAGTCTGTATCACCGAAGCTAAAAACAAGTGAAGTGTTGCAGAGGAAAACTATGTTCAGTGGATTGTAGCTTCTTTTAAACATGTATTTCCTAAATTTAAGATATATGTGACCATTTTTAAGACTGTACCAACCAATTTAGAACTAGTAAGTAGATAATAAATGTTTAAACAAGATGAATAACCTGATATACGTTATAAAATCTTGGCCAGATCAGAGAAATTTGCAGTGTAATTACAGATTTTTAAAGGTTCACTGTGTAACTTTTCTGTTGGGGTCTGCCACCTGCGTGTCTCCATGGAAATGCTATTGTTTTGCCTGGATGTTCTCCACAGTATGGCACGAAACATACAGTATTTCCATCAAGCATTTCTTCACTTGCAGGTGTTTCCACTGAAAAGCTTGCACTCTTATCACCTTTCTACAGATCTGGAACATTATAAAGCAATAACATCTCCAAGGAGACAGAAAAGTTACATAGTGGAGCTTTACAAATACATATCATGAGTTGCTTCTTATTTGGGATTGTCGGGGTCGCTTGTTTTGTGAAATTTTAGTTATTTTGTTGTATGGTTGAACATTTTTGGAAAAATAGATTAAGAGTTGCAATTTGTTCACATTTTAAGCACATCCAGAAGAATTGTCAAGAAGACTGAAATATGAGTTGACAAACTAATAGAAGATCATGCACAGATCTACACTACAGGGTTAGTTTTTATGCAGATTTTGTTTGAGATTTTGTTGTTTGTGGAGGAAATTATGATACTTTAAAAATTGCATTCTTTGCGATTTGTGTCATTTCAGTCTGCACGTCTGCATGATCCGGTTTAGTCCTGGTTTAGTCCTGGTTTAGTCTGGTTCAGTCCTGCTTCAGTCCAGGTTTAGTCCCGGTTTAGCCTTTGTTTAGTCTGGTTCAGTCCTGCTTTAGTCCTAGTTGAGTCCTGGTTTAGCCCCAGTTTAGTCCTGGTTTAGCCCCGGTTTAGTACAGGTTTAGCCCCAGTTTACTCCAGGTTTAGCCCCGGTGTAGTGCTGGTTTAATCATGGTTTAGTTCCCGTTTAGCCCTGGTTTAGTCCTGGTTTTGTTTGGTTCAGTCCTGCTTCAGTCCTGGTTTAGTCCAGGTTTAATCCTGGTTTAGTCCCGGATTATCCCCAGTTTAGTCCTGGTTTGGCCCTGGTTTAGTCCTGGTTTGGCCCTGGTTTAGTCCTGGTTTAGTCTTGGTTTAGTCCTGGTTTAGCCTTGATTTAGTCCTGGTTTAGCCTTGGTTTAGTCCTGGTTTAGCCATTCTTCAGTCCTGGTTTAGTCCCCATTTTTTTCTGGTACTTTAATTCTGGTACTTTAAAAATTGCATTCTTTGCGATTGTGTCATTTCAGTTTGCACTTTTGTTTATGTTTTGTAGCAAGTACCTGAGAATCCCACATTATTCTTCCTCATTGACTCACTTTCTTTGGTTGATAAGGTTTTGGCACTGGCCCCATTAGGATGACAGATCTTTCGCTGGTATCTCTCCGTGGTTAAAAATTGCCCCAAAACACACATATCTCCAAATCCTCGTGGGAATGGTGTTTGTTTTGAGCGCTCAGAGGTCAGAGATTATCACGACTGACACCATTCGCGCTAAAGAGCCACATTATCACCGACTGCGCTGAAGGAAACGGATCCCCAAGAATCACGTTAGAACACTGCTTTATTCATACAGACAAACGGGCGAAGTGTCTTGCCCAGTGACACAAAGGCAGGGTTTAATTTTACCTCCTGGTTGGACACTGGCAGCTCATATTTGCAGAGGTAACATTAACTTTGGACCTGGTTTGGACCTGGTCTAGTGGTAGTTTAATCATGGTTTGACTTTGGTTTGGCCCTGGTCTAGTCTTGGTTTGGTTCTGGTTTAGACCTGATTTGTCCTAGTGTAATCCTGATTTAATGCTGGTTTAGTCCTGTTTTAGCACTAGTTTTGTCCTGGTTTAGTCCTGGTTTAGTCCTGGTTTAGTCCTGGTAAAGTTCTGGTTCAGTCCTGGTTTAGTCCTGTTTTAGCCCTGGTTTAGCCCTGGTTTAGTCCTAGTTTAGTCCTGGTTTAGGCCTGGTTTAGGCCTGGTTTAGCCCTGGTTTAGTCCTGGTTTAGTCCTGGTTTAGCCCTGGTTTAGCCCTGGTTTAGTCTGGTTTGTATTCGCTCAGGAAACAGCTGGGGACCATTAGCTCTGAAGTTAGCGTTCAAATGGTTAGTGGGTAATTTTAGCGTTAGCGAGACTCTGAGGAACATTTTTCACTGGATGTTTGGAGATAAAGACGCTAAAGAACAATCGAGCAAGAACGCTTAGACTGGACCTCATGTAAACACAGAGACTTAATGGAGCACACCAGAGGAGAGGAGAGGAGGAGGGGAAGAGAGGGGAGGGGAGAGAGAAGAGGAGGTGAGGGAGGGGGAGAGGAGGGAAGAGGAAAAGGAGAGGAGGAAAAAGGAGGAGGAGGAGAGAGGAGAGAAAGAGAAGAGGAAAAAAGAGGAAGCGAGGAGAGGATAAGAGAGGGGGAGATGAAAGGAGAAGGGAGGAGAGGAGGAAGATGAAAAGAGGAAAAAGAAGGAGAGAGACAAGAGGAGGAGGGGAGGGGAGGAGAGAGAGAGAAGAAGAAGAGGGGAGGGAAAGAAGCGGGGGAGGAGAGAGAGGAAGAGGGGAGGAGAGAGAGAAGAGGAGGAGAGGATGAGAGAGGAGAAGAGGGGAGGGGAGAGGAGAAGAGAGGAGGAGAGGATGAGAGAAAAGAGTGGAGGGGAGAGGAGAAGGGAGGAGATTAGGACAAGAGAGAGGAGGAGAGGAAGCGGGGAAAAGGGGGAGGAGATATGGGCGGAAGAGAGGAGGAGAGGAAACAGGAGGAAAAAAGAGTAGAGATGGGAGGAGGAGAGGGGAGAGGAGAAGGGAAGAGAGGAGGAGGAGAAAAGGGGGAGAGAGGAGAAGGAAGAGGGGAGAGGAGAAGGGAGGAGATTAGCACAAGAGAGAGGAGGAGAGGAAGCGGGGAAAAGGGGGGAGGAGATATGGGAGGAGGAGAAGAAACAGGAGGAAAAAAGAGTAGAGATGGGAGGAGGAGAGAAGAGGAGAGGGGAGAGGAGAAGGGAAGAGAGGAGGAGGAGAAAAGGGGGAGAGAGGAGAAGGAAGAGGGGAGAGGAGAAGGGAGAAAAGGAGGAAGAGGAATACACAGAACCTATTTTAAGAGATCAGGAAGGAGAGGAGACATGAGAAGAAGGGATGAGAGTCGTGGAAGAGGAGAAGAAGAGCAGAGTGTGGGGGGCCGTGGGGACTCCTGGGTGGGCAGGACTGTGGGTGGGCAGACGGGTCCAGTGAGCTGAGGCTGAGTCACCACCAGAACCAGACCGACCCAGGAGTCCAGACAAAGAGCAAACCGACCGAGAGAGTTCAGAGCCTCCATCTTTTCCCGCACTGTGGAATGAGAACTCTAACGAAAAATGAACTTTCCAGAACTTTTAGCCATGTTAGAGTCATTTTCCTTCTCATTTACCCTCTTGACGTTGTATTTGGAGTGATTCATACATGAGAAATCTTTATTCTCCGGCTTGAACGCCCCCCTGGCTTGAAAGTCCCAGCTTGAGCACTGTGATGAATTAGAAATCTATATCAGTTAGAAATCAGCTAGTTAAGAAATCTATATCAGTTAGAAATCAGTCAGAGTTGGAAAATTTATATCAGTTAGAAATCGGTTAGAGTTAGAAAATCTATATCAGTTAGAAATCGGTTAGAAAATCCATATCAGTTAGAAATCAGTTAGTTAGAAAATCTATATCAGAAATCAGTTAGTTAGAAAATCTATATCAGTTCGAATTCAGTTAGTTAGAAAATCTATATCATTTAGAAATCAGTTAGAGTTAGAAAATCTATATCATAATAAAATGAAACGTGAATGTAGTGAGACCAAATATCGGGCCTTGTTTATGTCATTTTACTGATCTTTTGTGCTTCACTTGTGGATTATTTCTGAGGAGGAATTTGACACACTGTATTTACTCCATTTGTGTGTGTTTGATCAGCAGAAATGACAAAGATAGATAGATTTAGATTTAAATACTTTAGAGTCACTTTTGGCATTACATCAGCTTTAATCAAATATTAAGAGTAGGCCAAAGGCATCCCTAATACATATATAGATGAACTAACTTCCCATTCAAGATGTCATTGCTCCGATCTATCCCTGTTTTCACAACCACCAGTTACTCCCTTCTCCAGTTTGATTATTCTAACTGGTGAGACGCGTAGGATTCAGCAGCATCACTTAGTCATTTTACTACACGTAGTTCAGAGTCTGGTTTTTGTTAAGTCCTGATTCAGCCCTGGTTTAGTTTTCATTAAGTCCTGTTTGTATCCTGGTTTCGATCCTGGTTTGGTCTTGCTTTGGTCCAGGTTTAGTCATGGGTTGGTCCTTTTCTAGGCCTGCTTTAGTTCTGGTTTCGTCCTGGTTTGGGTCTTTTCTAGTCCTGGTTTACTCCTGCTTTGATCTTGCATTGGTCCTGATTTTTTCAAGGTTTACTCTTGATTTACTCCTGGGTTGGTCCTTTTCTAGTGCTGGTTTAGTCCTGGTTTAGACCTGGTTTAAATCTGGTTTGATTGATTTAGTTCTGAGTTGGTCCTGATTTAGTCCTGATTAGGTTCCTGGTTTAGTCCCCATGGTTTAGTCCTGGTTTGGTCCTGCTTTAGTCCTGCTTTAGTCCCACTTTACATGTGTTGTGTGACTGTCGCCCAGTTGTCCTGATTTAGTCTTGTTTTAGTCCTGGTTTAGTCCTGGTTTGGTCCTGCTTTAGTCCTGCTTTAGTCCTGCTTTAGCCCCTGTTTACACATGTTGTGTGACTGTTGCGTATTTGTCCTGATTTGGTCTTGGTTTAGTCCTGCTTCAGTCCTGTTTTAGTCTTGGTTTAGTCCTGCTTTAGTCCTGTTTTAGTCCTGCTTTAGTCTTGCTTTAGTCCTGTTTTAGTCCTGTTTTAGTCCTGTTTTAGTCCTGTTTTAGTCCTGCTTTAGTCCTGCTTTAGTCTTGCTTTAGTCCTGCTTTAGTCTTGCTTTAGTCCTGTTTTGGTCCTGTTTTGGTCCTGCTTTCGTCCTGCTTTGGTCCTGGTTTGGTCCTGTTTTGGTCCTGTTTTGGTCCTGCTTTAGTCCTGCTTTAGTCCTGCTTTAGTCCTGTTTTAGTCCTGCTTTAGTCCTGTTTTAGTCCTGCTTTAGTCCTGTTTTAGTCCTGCTTTAGTCCTGTTTTAGTCCTGCTTTAGTCCTGTTTTAGTCCTGCTTTAGTCCTGTTTTAGTCCTGCTTTAGTCCTGTTTTAGTCCTGCTTTAGTCCTGTTTTAGACCTGCTTTAGTCCTGTTTTAGTCCTGTTTTAGTCCTGCTTTAGTCCTGCTTTAGTCCTGCTTTAGTCTTGCTTTAGTCTTGCTTTAGTCTTGCTTTAGTCTTGCTTTAGTCCTGCTTTAGTCCTGTTTTGGTCCCGCTTTAGTCCTGCTTTAGCCCCCGTTTACACGTGACTTGCTGATTCTATGCTTGACTCCAGGAGAAGTGTGAAACTTTATCCCACACGAGGTGACATCATGTTTGAGCGATGATGTTTGAAACTGCACTCACTTCAGGCCATTCCGCTGCCGATTCAAAGAAAACCACGCATTTCCGGAATTTCATAACATTATTTCATCCTCTTTAATGGGCCCGGTACTGTTTTTTTTCCACCTATTTGAGTGAAATGCACCCACCTTCCAGTACAGATATGTGTTATGAGCAGCTCTTGACGTCAAAATAAATCCCTTGTACTGTCTGTATCTTATTACAAAGTGTTTGACTGTCCCAGAATCAGGAAATCCCCATTAGCATGCTAATTGTTGTTAGCTCACTCTCGTCACAAAACGTCACTTTGGTCTCTGAAAATTGTGAGAAGAATGTGAGTTTTTCAAGGCATGTTTTGCAGTAAAAACTGTAATGAATAAATGCCAGATAAGTTTAATACCATACTGAGGAACATTCATGAAGTAATAGTGTTCCCATGGAGACGAGTATGTGTTAGAGTCAGGCTGTCCACCAGAAAAGCTGCATAGTGCAGCTTTTAAGGGGCCATATTACTCATAATCATCATTACACATATTATTTTCTAATTACTGTTCTAATGTAGTTTCCTCATCAAAAAAGTGTCAGGAAATGCACGTTAGCATGCTAGTTGTCATTTGGTTAGTCACAGCAAAACTCTGCTAGGTGCTAGTTTTAAAACGGTAAAAATCAGATACAGTGTTTAAGTAACAGTCTCTTCTGCGAATGACAAAATACCCCCTTATGGAAGAGGGCTTGTTATCTGCCTGTTGTTTCCATGGAGATGTTATTACTTTGCCTGGAATGTTCCACAGTACAACATTAAACTTGTAAACTTGCATATGTGACTCATCTCTCACTGCAGCAGGTTTTAAGCACTTTTCACAATTTTCATAGGAGTGTTTTTTGTTTTGTTTTTTTGCAACAACTAGTATGCTAACAGCGTACTTCCTGATTCTCTCACAATATTATTCTTTATAATTACATGCAGAACGGGACACAGAGGATTTATTCTGAGCTCAAGAGCTGCATATACAATATATCTGTACTGGGCTGGACATGGGAAAAAATTGTCCGAATGATGCTAGTGAAGGTTTTTAAGAACACAGCGGAGCACTTCCTGTATTACCACATGACATCACAAGGTGGAACGGAGTAGAAAAAATAAAAGTTGCGATGTATAAAAATGCACCTAGAGGTTGTTGAGGTTTTTTCTTGTTTCAAAATGGAAAGTAGTTCAGAAGTGGAGTTTGTGGCTCAGTGGGGCAGTTAGAATAGAAACGGGTGCAGTTTTACTCAGGCCAGTGGATCCTGTGGATTTAGACTCTGAGAATGATTGACAGGTGAAGTCTGTGCTGTTGGGAAATGACTTAACAGAAGCTCCACTTTATTACAGCCTCCCTCCATTTACTGTTTACTGAACGACAGCCGGAAGGGTCTGACTGGAAAGAGGGAAGACAGAGGGAGGGAGGGAGAAGAGAGGGAGGGAAGAGAAGAGGGAGGGATGAGAGAAGAGGGAGGAAGAAAGGGGAAGAGAAGAGATAGGAAGAAAAGAGGGAGAGAAGAGAAGAGGGAGGGAAGAGAGGGCAGGAGAGGGTGAGAGAGAAAGGAGATGATAAGGATATAGAAAAATAAAGGAATGAAAGAAATGGGGTGAGAACGAGGAGGAAGAGAAGGAAGTGGAGAAAGAAAGAAGAGAAGGGGAACAGTGTTACCACGATACTAAAATTTCAAACTGGATTTCAATACTAAGGAACAGACTTTTTTTTTTAGATTTTCAACATTAAATCACAGCGGTCTTAGAGAGGATAAAGAGAAGATGGAAGGAGAAAGAAAGAGGAAATAAAAAAGAAGAGGGAAAAGAAAAGAGAGAACATGCAGCTGACCAAACTTTAAAGCTCTAACCTCTCCTGATCTTTTCATTTAAAAAACGAAACCTCGTCTTGGAGAAACATGTAAACAGATACTTCATCTTTCCATTCAGTCAAGCAGTCTTCAGTAATCCCCCTTTCCTTAAAACAGTTACTGAAACTATGCGAGCTCCTCCGTGTTTTTAAAGACCATACCTCCTACTAACTGCTCTAATGTGAGGAAATGTCCCGCAGTTTGGCTTTAACCCTGTTCTAATGTCTAGTGTCCCCCTCAAAAGCTTGTCAGACATGTTTAAGTAAACCGACCTCTCTCTGCACACTCTGTTACACCTTGTGACATCATCAGGTGGTAATCCAGAAGTGCTCCTTTTTAAAGTCCATCATTTGAGTCGTTTCAGTTCTATGCACGTTCATAATTTGCCAACATGCTCAATCTGTCATATGACAAAGCGTATTGTTTTAAAAGTGCACTATGTAAATTTTGGGCTCGTCTCCATGGCGATGTTATTCGTTTTCTTAGTGTTGTTTAACGGAGGAGATGTTAACCCGCTCGCAGTAAGAATGTATGTTTTTCAAGCCATTTTTCTGTAATACGAAACAAGATAGATAAGATTAATGCCATCCTGAGGAACATTCATGACAACAAGCATGTGTCAGAGTCGGAATCTCCACCTGAAAAGTTACATAGTGCAGCTTTAAAGGGCCTATTTTCTGATCTATGTTATAATGTTTCCTCGTCAGAAACATACCTGGAGTTGTGTTTTGTTTCATTCGCACATGTTTTACACACAAACCCTGCATATTTAGGCTAAGAAACGCTTAGTTCCACCTTGTGATGTCATGTGGTAATACAGGAAGTGCTCCACTGTGTTTTTAAACTCCATACACCTTCACTGGAATCATTTAGACCATTTTTTCCCATGTATTTGAGCCTAGTACAGAGATTTTGTAGATTCCATTGTGTCCTGTTTGAATGTAATTATAAAGCATAGTATTATGAGAGAATCAGGAAGTACGCTGTTAGCACCCTAGCTGTTGTGAAAAAGCTCCACTCTGAAAATTGTGAAAAGCGCTTAAAAACCTGCAGCAGTGAGAGATGAGTCACATATGCAAGTTTACAAGTTTAATGTCGTACTGTGGAACATTCCAGGTAAAGTAACAACATCTCCATGGAAACCAACAAGCAGATGACAGGCCCTCCTCCATAACGGGGTATTTAGTCATTCGCAGAAGAGACTGTGTTACTTAAAAAGACGCGGTGACCGTTTTAAAAATGGAACTTTTGGCAACTCTCAGAGACCGGAGCGGAGTTTTGCTGTGATTAACCTAACAGCAACTAGCATGAGAATCAGGAAGTACGCTGTTAGGTTACTAGTTGTTGGGGAAAAACTCCACTCTCGCCTCTGAAAATTGTGAAAATGATGATGATTTCAGCCCTGGAATTGCCCATTTCTACTGAGGAAAAAGTAAAAAGGAGCTTGTAAACCAGCTCTTCATAATATCACAAGGTGAAACAGAGCATTTTGAAGTTTGGAATTGTAGACAGACTAATAATAAAGGATTACTCAAATGTGTGAATGAAACAAAACACAACTCCAGGTGTGTTTTTGAGTAACAACACTAATATAACCATTTTGCGTAACACGGCCCCTTTAAGTTCTACGAAAATCTCAAAATTCCATTCTATTAAAAAGTCGTACCTAAGATTTTAAAATAACCTGAATAGAGCCAAACACGTCTCCTTTAACCTTTGGAACATTCTAAACTTTTTCAGAGACATTTTATTGTTCGGTGCCCACTCCAGGAGCAGATAACGCTGTAAAAACAAACGCACAATAACCCCGCAGAGAAGTGTGCGGCTTTATCAGCGCTGATCTTTGCGAGCTCTTATTTTAAACTTAAACGCCTCATTGTCTCCACGGCAGGCTCGCCCTTCTGTACGCCGCCGCCATATTTGAACTGGCCGGCGTCCAAAAGCGCCACAGAAAACGCAGAGAGGTTTGAAAGGGAGGGGGTTTCAAAGGCTGTGTCTGCGCTGTGAACAGAGGTGAGAGTGAAAGGAGTAAATATTGTACTTAAGCAAGAGCAATGTAAAAGAAAGAGCAATATTCCTCAAGCAGAAGTACAAAGTAGAGGGCCAAGAAATGACTCAAGTAAGACTAAAAAGTAGTTAGTAAAAAGTACTTTAGTCCTGGTGTAATCCTGGTATTTGGCCCTGGTGTAGTCCTGGTATAGTCCTAGTTTGGTACTAGTTTGGTCCTGGTGTAATCCTGGTATAGTCCTTGTATTTGGTCCTGGCATAGTCCTGGTGTAGTTCTGGTATTTGGTTCTGGTGTAGTCCAGGTATAGTCCAAGTTTGATCCTGATGTAGTCCTGATGTAGTCCTGATGTAGTCCTGATGTAGTCCTGATATAGTCCTAGTGTAGTCCTGGTATTTGGTCCTGTGTAGTTCTGGTATTTGGTCCTTGTGTAGTCCTGGTATAGTCCTGGTATAGTCCAAGTTTGGTCCTAGTTTGGTCCTCATGTAATCCTGGTGTAGTCCTGGTGTAGTTCTTGTGTAGTCCTGGTTTAGTCTTTGTTAAGACCATGTTAAGTCCTGGTGTAGTCCTTGTTTACCAAGCAAAAAAAGTTACTCAAGTAAGCTTAATCTTACTTCAAAATAATATTATTACTCAAGTAGTGGTTCAAGAAATTACTCAAACAAGAGTAAAAAGTATTTAGTAAAAAGTACTATTGTCCATTTTAGTTCTGGGATAGTTCTGGTATCGTTTGGTCCTGATTTAGACCTGGTTTTAGTCTTTGTTTACCAAGCAAAAATTTTACTCAAGCAAGTGAAATGTTACTTCAAAATAATATTACGTAAGTAGAAGTACAAAGTAGTGGTTCAAGAAATTAGAGTAAAAAAGTATTTGAGAAAATTACTCAAGTAAAAGTAACTTAAAGAGTAACTGTTGAGAGCAACATCTGATTTAAAATTTAAATTTGATGTAACTGGAAGGACAAAAAATGTAAAAAAAAAAAAAAAAATCATATTTTTAAAGAATATATACAAAAATGTCTGAAGGAGCGTTGCAAGAAACACAAATGTTCAAATCATTTCATATTGTCAGCATAAAGCTTTTGTCACTTCTAGACTCACAATTGGAAGAGTATTAAAGTATTCTGCTAGAAAAGTACTCAGAAAAGTACCATTTCTTTAAAAAGTTCATCAAGTAAATGTCATTGAGTGCTCCACAACTCGGGCATGTGAAGTTTCGCATGTGAAGAAAAGACACGCGTTCCTGGTTGCTAAGGAAAGAGCCGTAACTAAGGAAGTGATCCGTGCCAAGAATGCGGTATCCAAACAGCAGCAGATCTAACACGGCCGGGTAATTGTTTAGTATTAATTACAAACCCACAATAATAATTACTCTTTTACTTCATGTGTTTCCCTGTTCTAGAAATGTTTAAAGGTGCAGTGTGTTTTTTGTGTTCTTTTCTGGTACCTGAGATAAGAGAACCTGTATTTGTCCCGCAATATCTCACAATGGGGAAATTCCAGTCGTGATTGTTTTGCCTGTACCATAGTATGACATTTAACTTATCGAACTTGCATTTATTCCATTAGAGGGTTTTTTTTTTGTTTTGTTTTGTTTTGTTTTGTCTGAAATCCTTTTTTTTTTTTTTTTTTTTTTTTTCTTAAATAAAACATGGATTCTTGAGTGGGCGCCTTTCAACAGGTCTGACCTGTAGCCTGGTGTAGTCCTGGTATAGTCCTGTTATGGTCCTGGTATAGTCCTTGTTTAGTTCGATTTGGTCCAGGTTTTGGTCCTGGTTTTAGTCCTTAAAAGCTTTGGTTCAGACCTTGTTTGGACATAGTTTAGTCCTGGTTTAATTCTTGGAGACTTATGACAGATTTGAATTTTAATATTTGTGACCCATTTGTTACTTTGTTTTTGCTCATGGTCTTGATATCTGAAAACTATTTTTTTGACCGTCCTGACCCTCTCATTGCAATCCAGCCCCAAGATGGCCTCCTTGCAGATTTGTTAGTGTGTTGTTTGGTAGCATGTGTTTGGTATCTTGTGTTTGTTCTTGCTTATGTTTGCTAACATATGTCTTTGTTAGCATATGTTTTTGTTAGCCTGTGTGTGTTTGTTAGCATATGTTTTTGTTAGCCTGTTTGTTAGCATATGTCTTTGTTAGCATATGTTTTTGTTAGCCTGTGTTTGTTAGCATATGTTTTTGTTAGCTTCTGTTTGTTAGCATTGGTTAGCGCATGTCTGTTAGCATCCAGAAGCTGGATGACATGTCCCCTCTATCCATGACCACAGATTGAGTTGTGTACAGCGTGTAGAGTGAGGTACTGCAGCCCATGAAAAAATCTTCCATAGAATCACAATGTGCCAATGAGCACAGGCCATTGAAAACAATATGGTGCCATCTTAGATTCATCTTCCAGATTTTATTAAAGTTCTATGGCTAGCATATGTCTTTGTTAGTGTGTATTTGTTAGCGTGTATTTGTTAGCGTGTGTTTGTTAGCGAGTGCTGTAGCCTCGGAGCGCTCTGTTCTGTGTTGAAGCTGATTTGTCTGTTTGCTGCAGAGTCTCAGATGTGAGCTCATCTGTGCGCTCGGCCAAGTTTGGATTGGCTGAAAATCAATGTTTAAGGTCATTGTTTTCAGGCCATATTTCATTGAAAAGACTTTGTTTAGTAATGCGATTTGCTGAGTTTTTAACCCTGTAGTTTTCTACTCAGAAACAGTGGAGTTCTGTTTTATTTCATTCATTCTTGGGAATTCAACCAGAAATATCAAGGATAACATTCGCTTGAATAGTGCATAATACGTACATGATGTAATTTTTATGGCGGAGGGTTCATCACATGCTTGTCTAGAATGACCAGATGTCCCCAGTTTTATACAGGAAATGTCCCAGTTGTTCCTATTTTGACCACTTTGATCACTGCCAACAGTAAAGAGAAGCAAACAGTGTCATTTGTTTTGGTAAAATACAGAAAAGCTGCTTAAAAATAACCAAAACACAAAGAAAATGTGATTACCCCAAACCACCCCAAATCAAGAGTGTCCCAGTTTTTGATTTTGAAATTCTGGTCACCCTATGCTTGTCTAATTGATTGATTTTATTGTTCAAAAATACCTAAAATAAAAATACTGTGCTGTTGCCTCTCCATAGATCTGATTTGTAACTTGCTAATTTTTTTTTTTTTTTACAGAAAAGTTAAGTGCATCTTTAACAGAAAAAAAAACAAATTGTGCAACAGTATTTAGTGGAGTTGGCCACACTTGTTCCAGGGTCAGTGGTTTGAGTCCCATTGGGAGGAAATCATACAGCCATTGTTGGAAATCAGTTTTCTTTTATTAGATTTCTCGTGGCTACGGTGTAAATCAATCCAATTTAATTATGTGTCTAAGAGTCCAAATACGATGTTATGGACATTTTTGCATTGTAGTTTTTATTTAAAATCCAGAATCAGTAGACAGGTCACATTTTACACATCCAGGAGCAATAACACTTGAGAAAAGACTGAAATCTGAATTTAAAACTAATCTAAGAATCAGAACATGTTTGTAGAGGTCCGAACTACAGGGTTGATGCCGTTTTTACACAAAATAAGACCCCATGGAGACACAGGGAGGGCATCTGACACACAGAGACATTTCAGAACATGTTTGTAGGGGTCTAAACTACAGGGTTAGCAGCTTTTACACTGACTAAGACCCCTTGGACACACAGGGAGAGCATTTGGCGTACAAAGAAGAGCATATGAAATTACCCAAAGCGCTGCAGATTTTAGGTTAAACCATTGCAACTTTTCAAACAGACCACATTTATTCCATTGTGGCAGAGTTCTTAAATAGGCCCACTTCTTTTGGCCTGAGCTCTGATTGAAACTGGCTGGCTGAAGTTTGAGAACTGCTTTGTTGGAAGTAGTAGTAGCAGTAGTAGTAGGATTACTTCTAATTGACACAGACATGTACACATTATAGTACCACAGTGGGGTCGGCCAACGAGGGACCTGAGGATTGAACTGAATTGAGAGTTTTTGGTTTTGGATGTGCTCTTCGCAGGTTTAAGTTTCCAGTTTGAAGCAGTCTTGTCGTTATTGTTCTTTCGACTCAGGGTTATAGTCACCAGCTCCGAGTAGACTTTGAGCTAAAATGCTTTTGTCAGCGGAGGAGCAGCCAGAGAAGACAGAACCAGTGTTTATGTCAATGCTTACACTTATTCTCTTTCTCTTACCTAGGGCTGCATGAAGTTCTCACTGCTTTTACTTAAATGCATTTGACAGGTTTTCATGTTTTTTGTTATGACTTGCTTTGGTGAAGGGCTTGGCGGAAAAAAAAAGGCAGAAAAATAAAATATGTTTCTGCATGCACGATTATGATTTAATTGATTTTAATCTAAGCCAGACCAGAGACTCCTCGTCTTTACAAAGATCTTTACATTTTTATTCTCATCATATCCTATTTTTTGAGAAATTATAGACATTTACATTGTTTAATTGCCCAATAATCCACTTTGCAAATCAGGAGTAATTCTGATTATAGATTCCATGATTTTGCAATTTTTCAAAATCTTGATGATTACAAACACAATTGAATTTTATTAATTTGATTGACTGCTGTTGAAGAAAAGATTTTGAAGATCTGAAATTCAGTTTACACAGAAGCAAAGCAGGTTTCTACAATTTTAAACCTCCATTTAACAAATTTACAGGCATCTTTTATTTTTATTTGTCTAATCATAACTATTACAGTGCAGTTTAGACATGTTTTGGCCCTTGTTTACATTATGGTTGCTAGGTAACAGTTGGATGAAATCACGTCTGTGTATGTCACATCTGCGGCACGTGTCCAACCAGGAAGTGAAACTACAAACTTCACCAAAATTAATGAAACGGGAACAAAAAAAAACAAAAATACTAGCAGATATGATGCTTTTGCACAGTTTTAAATCTGATGTTGTCTTTTAAATGCTGCTTTCGCTTCTCTTAATCCCAAACGAATTTCCCCTTGGCACAGACCTCAGGAGGTTTTGGATCTGTGTTAAACATTGGCAGACATGGGGCTAGGGTCTGTTCAGTGTTTCAGCATTTTGGTCCACTCCCTCGAACTCCAGGGGGATTTATATTTCCTTTTGTACAGCGAGAACCGAAGCCCCCAGGAACGGCTCTTTTAGCAAACAAATAAAAATGAGCTAATAGGTCATTGAGGTGTGGACCAAAATCCCCATGTTTTAGAAGATGATCAGAAACAGGACTATTTTAAAGCCGCGCTATGTCACTTTTTAGATTTCGGATGGATTATCAGATACGTATTGGTGCCCTAGACGCGACATTGCTTTGGAAGGTTTCGCAAGAGGCATGTTTACCTTTTGAAATTAAATATCCAAAATGTAAATTCACAAATGTTTCTACCAGTGACTAAACACAAGAACTCACTGTATTCCAACCGAAATCTGCATTTTAGCTGCCCCCATCTGTATTAAATATTACTGTCCTAACGTGTCATCAGGTTTAACACGCAAAGTAACACGTGTCCAAGCAGTTCAATATTTTCCACATGGTGTCTGAGTGTTGACGCCACAGGAGTCAAACGGAGTAAAAAAATTTGAACTTTTGACAACTAGAGGTGTTGGGAGTGATTTTGACGCTGCAGTCTGAACGTAGCGTGAGAATATGGTGCTAATACTGAAAAATTTGCTGGATCACATATCTGCTTCCAAATATCGATTCAGCCAATATTCTCTTGGACGTATAAATTGATGTGTTATTGTACTATTTATTTACTGGCCTAGAAACTCATAATGTTTGAATTTGTATTTATATAAAGTTGTTGTTATTTGAGAGGTAAAGAAGTTTAAGGGCCCGTTTACACGCACACGGATATTTTTAAAAACGAAGGGAAAGAAATTTCCCTTTGTTTGTACCCATTTTTTACACGCAAATGGAGAATTCACCCTCTGAAAATTAATCTTTCTAAAAACTCTGGCTAAAGTGGAGATTCAACTTCGCTATCTGTCCAGACAAACGAACCTGGAGCCATGTTTGTTGTTTAGAAAGGAACAGGAAGCGACTCATTTGTTGTTGTCGATATGAGGATTCTGATTGGCTGCAGAGCGTTTTCCTTCTTCCTACACTGGCCCCTAGAGGCTTGGCGTAGTTATGACGGCGCTCGACGGCGTATTTATGCGGGTTCATTTAAACAAAATTTTTTGGAAAACGATGCTGTGTGCGCGATGTTATTTCGGAAAACGGAGCGAGGGAAATATTCGTGTATGTGTAAATGCTTAATGCTGTCTGTGGAATGTAGGTAATGGACCATTCACACCTTTTAAAAATGTGCCATATTTTCGCTGATGAAATCTAATACCTTGAAAGTCGAAAGCTGTGCCCTTACGCCACAGACGTCTTAATCCCGCGTTATTTTAATGCCGCTATAAAGCACTCCTCTCTCCCCTCCACAGCTGCATTAGTGGAATATAACAGTGATATTTGAGACAGGTTCAGAGGTGGTTTTATGAGGTGGTTCCACACTCCTGAGTTAGGCTGTTTTGCACTCAGAGCTCTGGCTTCACTGTTCACAGGTTATCGACGCAATAAAACCAAACGTTAAACCTTGGCCAAGAAATACACACTTCACACCTCGTCTCTCCAGCTCCTGCTAATGACCGGCTCTGAGAGGGTCTGAGGCACAGGGCAAATGTTTACAAAGCTACGCTATGTGCAGCTGGTCTTGAATGTTCAACAGTATGGTATTAAACATATCTTGCATTTATTGAATTACATGTGTTTTCACCTTTCTTCACCTGCTTGACCGCACGGAGATAGATACAGTTGTGGTCATAAGTTTACACACCCTGGCAGAATTTATGATTTCTTGGTCCAGAAGCTGCACATGGGACGTACTTGGATATTCCAACATGATAATGATCCAAAAGCAAGTGGACCTGTCATTGGCTCCAGCAGAATAAAGTGAAGGTTCTGGAGTGTTCGTCTCTTCTGACCTCAGTATCACTGAGCCTCTGGGCAGATTCAAGCTGCAGTTCAGACAAGAGCCCAAGAATTTACAGGAACTGGAGCCTTTTGCCAAGAAGAATGAGCAGCTTTACCATCAGAGAAAATAAAGAGCCTCATCCACAACTATCACAAAAGACTCCAAGCTTCATTGGGTCATTTGTGTAGTTTCTGTTGTCATTATGATTTAAAAAGAGGAAACACAGTTGTTTGATCATACTGTAAATGGCTTCACCCAACCACTAACCATGAGTGAAAGAAAAGTTTTTGTGTTATCTTTCATATTCTCTGAAAGATGGCCAAGAAATCTATCAAAGTCAGTCAGGGTATGTAAACTTATGAGCACAACTGTACATTTAAAGGAACTGTATGAAGCCAGCGCTCTTACAGTTTTCTATTAAAATCACAAATGAGCTGAACAACCTGTTTCCCCAGAGCTTTAACCTGCAGATAGAGACACATCCAAGTTTGTCTGATTCTCAGTATATGGACAGGCTTCATGTGGAAGCTCAAAACCTCCAGAATTCCCTCACTGAGCTGCACTAGCACTGATCTATGGTTAGCTGCAGGCACTGGGGTTTATAGTGACCATTCAGAGCAGAAAGAGTCCTTTTAGGTTAAATTCAACTGGATTTCAGCTTTGAAATTGGCAAATTATAACAAATAAATGGACCATCATGTCCAATGTTTTTGTAATTAAGAATAAATCAGCATTAGAATAGTGATCAGTAAAATCTGTATTTGATTTGAACATGTTTATCTCATATCTGGGGACACAGTTAGGTCATGTTTCTGGAATATTAAGGCAAAATCTTACATGCAGTTCCTTTTAATGCCGTACAAAGTGATTTCCTCTCCAATGGTGCTGTTTGGTTGGTGGCTTTAGCTGCAGCTCTGTGCGTTTCATTTGTGCATGTGCAGATTTACAGAGCGAGTTCTTCTTCTCTTACACGTCTGGCCGGGCTCCAGCTCATTTCTCCCCTTTCCCGCTCGTTTATGTCCAGCAGGTTTTGTAGCAGATGTCTGATCGTAAAATGACACAAACCAGGAATGGCGTGTTTGAAAAATTACCAAAAGGAAAGTGCCAGAGTTCATTGTCACGCAAATCAAATATTATCGACTCGTGCCAGTAGAAACAAGAATGTGTTTCATATTTACCTAAAGGTGCACGGAACATTCCTGGTGAAAGTTACGGTGCAGGTTGGATCAGTTCACCTGATATCCTGATTGGGCCTTTTATTGGATGTAAACAGACTATTTACTGTATTTACTGAAGGCCAAGGGCATCTTATAATGTCTTTAAACAATTAGATCCATTTTGCATTAAAATAACTTTGTTTTGAGATAATTTTCAGACCCTGCGCTATCTGTTGATTAGGCACACTCCCATCCAGCTTTTTCTGTTCCGATGACGATATTTTGGCTTTAAGCATCTGCGGATTAGAGATTTCCACACCCACACTAGAGAAGAGACTGAAAATACACAGTTTGTGTTTAAAGGAAGTACATTATATAGTGAAAATTATCCAAATAAGCTTTGTAACTGTTATTATTATTATGAAAAGTAACTACACAACAACTCTGAAAAATATTGCTATGCCAACGTTGTCCAGTAAATCGTTTTATCACACCAGTTTGTAGACCAAAATGGGATATCGACTGAACTGATATCGACTGAACTGATATCCGATCCATCCAAATTTTCAATATCGGCGCCGATACCCGATACTGGTATCATATTGGTGCGTCCCTACTGTTGATACCGGGCATTTCCTCAAACACTTTTTTAGCTTGAGTATTTTCCGGGACCTCTACTTTGTACTTTTACTTGAGTACTCCATCTGTAGTCACAGTACTCCTACGTTTGCTGATAAGATCTGAGCTGTAGTGGGTTGACTCATTATAGACACAAATGAACTTATGAACTTCAGCTAATATATTTGAACAAAACTCTGAATACTTTTGGTTGGATAATGCTGCTTTATGGTTTGGTTTCATTATTCTCATTTACTTGAGCTTAAACTATGTTGTGACAGGCCTGTGTGCACCTCCTGATAATACCTGTAGTTCCTGTAGACCGTGCAGTTCCCACACCACCGCTCCTACGTTCAGATAAAGTCCTCGCTCGTTCTTTTTCTCGTCCATATTTCACCGCAGCGCTCCGTTTGTGCAGAGCAGACACTTTGTTTTGGTAAGCTGATTTATGGCTCCTGCCCCCTCCCGCCTGCAGGGGTCAGCGCTGGGCTCCAACAAGGCGCTTTGTCTTGTCTTTTCCACACAAAAGAGAGAGTGAACTCCATCAGACCAAGTTTCTCTCACTTCATATGTATCTTAGAACCTCAAATCTGTAGCAAAATCATAAAAATATTGAATTGCGATTTTCCTGATGAGCTTTCCGAATAGATTTGCGGTTTTGGTTTTAATAGGATTCTGTTCAAAGTTCAGATTTTAAACATGTCGGCAACAAGAATTGACCAAAAGACTGAAATATGAACTGGCAGACAAATACAAGAACTTGTTTGTACAGATCTAAACTACAGGGTTAGCTGTTTTTATGCAGAAAAAGACAGGAGATTTTGTTGTTTGTGGAGGAAATGTCTAAAATTGCATCTTTTCGATTTGCGTATTGAGTCGATTTGCAGACTTAAGGCCGCAAGATGAATCGCAAAGTCTCCTGTCCTCTGTGAATCCTAAAAATCCATTTGTGTCAGATGCCCTCCCTGTGTCTTCATAGAGTCCTTATTCTCCAGGTATTGCTTGGCGAGGGAATGAAAGTAAAAATAGTAATGTACTGTATACATTTTAGGTGTCCGTACTTTACTTTTTACTTTTACTATACTACATTTTTCAACAGGACTTTTTGTATTATTATTTGAGGCCAAAAAACAAGATAAACAACAATAATTTCAGTTGTTTCTGTTGAACAAAATGTAGTACAAATCGGTATCAAAGTCACTACATTTGAAATTTTATTAGATCTTAAAAATTGCACGAAATACTTTTACTTTTAACTCTTTTCCTACTTTTATAAACAGGTACTTTAATAGTTTTACTTCAGTAGAATTGACACGTGGTACTTTTACTTGTTTATTTTTGCTTTTAGTATCTGCTCTTTTACTTAAGTATTAAAATCGAGTACTACTACTACTACTACTACTACTACTACTCCTACCACCACTATGTCTAATACTTGTAGTAGAACTGCGCTGTACATTTTCCCAGGCCTGGTCCAGATCTCGGTGACTTCTCGGTTTCCTAATCCTCTCAAATGAGTTTTGGAGTGCCAGGAATCCCCAACACAAAGCTGCTGCTGTCTCCAGGGACAACCTGAGCCTAAAGCACCAGTGTGGAACATTATCAGTGTGCGGCGGGTGCACCGGGTTGAGCAGTTATAATCGGACTAGTGTGTCGTGGAGATGGAATTTTAATCACAATCAAAACGAAATGGAAAATGGAATGGATGAAATTAGAAAATCGCAAAGGCTGCAAACAAAATCTCTGGTTTTATTCTGCATAAAAACGGCTTTTTTAATTTTTCTGGACGTGAACTTTGTACAGAATCTAAAAAATTACAAACATAAATCGCAAATCTATTCAGAATCACAATTTTCGTCAGAAACATTTGCAATTTGAGCAGCCCTCGTGTGATGTAATGATTGTATCTGCCATTTTATAACTTTAAAATTCTCGTACCTGAACATTGTAAAACATTTTATCGATTCCAAACCAGGAAGAAAGACTTTAACGTGGCTGTTTCATGTGTAGTAGCTGTATTAAAGTTGTACTATGTAACTTTTCTGGTGGAAGGCCTGGGAAGTTCCACAGTATGGCATTATATTTAACAGTTTTACACTTATTTCATTACATGTGTTTCTATTGCTCAGAAATAGCTTCAAAAACCAGTAACGTCAGGTCTACAGTTTGGACTGTTTTAGCTGGAATGATGGGAGTTTAAGTTACAGGTCAGATCTGTGGAGAAGCGACCTGCTCACTGTGATTTCAGACCAATAGAAACATGTTATTAAATGATTGCATGTATGTATGTATGTAAATGTAATGCCGTACTGTGGAATTTCCCAGGCAAAGTGATATCTCCAAGGCAGACACCACCACTTCCTATAAAAGTTTCAGAGTGCAGCTTTTTCTTATCTCTCTTTGGTAATCCTTTCAAATTATTTCCTCTCTCACGCCTCTCTGTCTATTTTTTGCTTTCCCTTTTTTACCTGCTCTCTATCTCTCGATTCTCTTTTTTCTCTCTCTTCTCTCCTTGCTCTCTCTCTTTCCCTCAGTCTCTATCTATCCATCTTTCTCCTCCCCTTTGTTTCTTTCTTTCTTTCTTCTCTCTTTTCTCTCTCTTCTTTCCTCTTTCTCTCTCTTTCCCTGTCTTTATCAGTCTTTCTCCTCCCCCCTCTCTTTCTTTCTTTCTCCTCTCTCTTTTCTCCCTCTTCTCTCCTCTCTGTCTCTTTCCCTTAGTCTCTATCTATAATCTCTTTCTCTTTTCTCTTCCCCCATCCATTTCTCTCAGTCTTTATTTATCAATCTTTCTCCTCCCCTCTCTCTTTGTTCTTACTTCTCTCTATTTTCTCTCTGTTCTCTCCTCTCTATCTTCTCTCCTCTCTGTCTCTATCTATCCATCTTTCTCTTCCCTCTTTCTCTTTCTTCTCTCTGTTTTCTCCCTCTTCTTTCCTTTGTGTCTCTCTTTTCTCCTCTGTCTCTTCCCTCTCTCTTCTCTCTCTTAGTCTTTATCAATCAATCTTCCCCTCCCCTCTTTCTTTCTTCTCTCTCTTCTCTCCACTCTCTTCTCTCTGCCTCTTTTCTCTCTCCTCTCCTTTCTCTCAGTCTCTCTTTTCCCTTCTCTTTCCTCATTCCCTCTCTTGTTCCTTCTCTTTTACCTCCTCTCGCTCCCTTCTCCTCTCCTCTCAGTCTTCTCCTTCTCTCTCCTTTACCTGCTCTGTCCATCTCTTCATCTCTCCTCTTCTTACTTTACCACCTGTCTCTCTCTCTCCTTTCCTTAGTTTTTCTCCTCTCTTCCCTCTCTCCTCTCCTCCTTCCCGTGCAGAGATATTCTTTCACTCCTCTGGCTCGCTCCTGGATCAGACAGTGGTACATTGTTTAGGTCTTTCCTGTTGTAATCCAAGCATCGGGATCACAGCTCCTCCGTCGGCCAAGAACCTCTCTCCCTCTGCTCCACTTTTCCTCATTTTCCCGTCTTTTTTTCTCCTCTTTTTCTCTCCGGGTGAAGACAGCGCGAGCCATCACTCAAACACACAATCGCTTTTTCAGTTTTTTTTGGATTACAATTTCATCCAACAAAAGTCTGGAATGATTTGGCCAAGTTCTCAAAGCCATTTCTTGGCTTGGCTTTTAAAGATCCTCTATTACACACAACGACTCTTGTGAGCTTTAAAGGTGCATTGTGGAACTTTTTGGATTGGGGACTGCTTGTTTCTATGGAAATGTCATTGCTCTGCCTGGAATGTTCCACAGTATGACATTAAACAGCTCTGCTTTACATTTATTCAATTACAGATGGTTTTATTGCTCAAAAATACCTAGAAAAACAGACATTCTGACTGTGAGTGGGGTCGACTCTTCACAGATCTGACCTGTAACTTGGTCTGGTTGGATCCCCATGGTGAGAGAAAGGTTTAAAACCACATTGTGATACATTTCTGACCAACCAATAACATCTCCATGGAGAAAAGTGTTTGATGGGCTCAATGCACCTTTTAAGTTATATTGTTCTTACATTATCAGAAACATACCTGGAGTTGTATTTTCATTCCCACATGTTTGAATAACACCTTGTGATGTCATGAAGTGGTCATTATCAAGTTGGCAGCTACCGTTTACTAGCCAGGCTGGGGCCACCTAGTGCCTCCAATCAATTTCATTTCTCTCCAATGACTAGGTGTTACGACCCAGCTCTGCTAGGGACCGCGGAAGTAACAAAATAACCAAGATGTAAAATGGAATAAATAAGGTAATTTAATTAAAAAGAATGTACAAGGTAAATTAAACAAAACAGGCTAAAATATGTACATAAAATAACCTAAACTAAGAAAAAGGACAGGATAACAAGTTGTGCCAAAAACGAGTCACGTGGGCTTAAACAAAAAACAACAACAAGTGACTAAACTAAGGGACGCAAACAAAACTAAATCACAAGTGTCCCAAAGTAAAATCACATAAACCCACAAACAGAACCAAGTGACAAAACAAAAAGGCACAAAACCGAACTAAACTAAACTAGTGTCTCACACACAAAAAGTCACATACTAGTACAAACAAAGTGACTGACAGAAAGAGACACAAACACAAAATGGCACTGGCCACAAAGGCCAGCAGCCCCAAACAGGTGAGAGGAATCTTCTTAAATAGGGGGAGGAGGCTGGAGGTGAGGTGGGAGTGGCCGAGGGTTGAAGTTCCCACCAATCAGAGACCAGGGCTCTCCCAGCAGGAATCCAAATGACAAAAGAAATTAAAGCACACAACAAATCAAAGAACTGGAGGCCTGGGGCCGTAACACTAGGTCAGGAATCTGAACACACACTGTGGTTTGTAAGATCCCCGGAAGTTGTAGTCAGCGCACCGGCAAATCAGTGAAGCGGTGTGTTGGCCAGGACCAACCCGAGTTGTGACAACAGACTGCACACGCTATCCTCCTTTGGAATTCCTTTGTCAAATAATAACTTCACATTTTTTATCGTACCTTTAATTCTCAATTTCACCTCATAGAAACGACAATGCTCAACAGACATGTTCACTTTCTGTTTTATTTGCTATTGTGCTGTGATTACTTGGACACCACTGAGCGTTCAGGCACATTACATACGGCATGACCAAACAGCAGTGATTGGTTAAATAAAAAAAAGTACCCGCCTACCGTTGAGCGATCAAATCCTAACGCTGCGAGATCAGACGTTTTCTACGAAGTGAAACCAGCTGATGAATCAGGCTACGCTTGTACCTTTAGTTTAGTAGAAATTGGCAGGTCTCAAATCATCTAAATAATTCTCATGAAGGTGTATGGAGTTTAAAAACACAATAGAGCACTTTCTGTATTACCACATGACATCACAAGGTGGAACAGCGTGTTTTCAGTTTGACAGAAGAACTCTAAACATACATGGTTTGTGTGTTAAACATGTGTGAACGAAACAAAAAAAAGCACAACTCCAGGTCTGTTTGTGATGAGGAAACATTAGAACATAGATCAGAAAATGGCGTAATACGAGCTCTTTAAAGCTGTATTGCGGTACTTTTGTGGTTGAGACGTACAACAGGAGCTATTTGTGTGACAGGAGGGAGGACGATTGTGTATCTTGAGTCATTTACAATCTGAGGAAACCCAAGCGGCCCCCTCCTAAAGTTTTATCTCAGAAGTTGTGAATGAAATGAAATGTTTTGTCTGGAAAATTCGACAAACTGTTTTGAGTTTACAATGTGGTCTTTGTTTCGACTCAAATCCAAAGTCCCCCATTTGGAAAAAGAATGACGTATATGGGACAGTCCTGTAGTTCAAAATAACTTTAAATGACCCATATTACACTTTTTTCTGATCTGTTATAATGTTTCTTCATCGCGAACAGACCTGGAGTTGTGCTTTTTTGTTTCGTTCACAAATGTTTAACACAGAAATCCTGAATATTTAGACTGAGTTCTTCTGTATCGAGCCAGAACCAAACATACTCGTCCAATCAGATTTGTTTATTTCAGTGAAACAAAGGAGCTCATTGGTTATATATTATTTTGAACAAAAATCCTGATCCTCTCACCTCTAATTCTGCTGAAAAACGGCATGTTTTTCAGCTCCCCGTGATATATATTTTTTCTTTTTTTTCCTCATAAATAGCCATATTTGTTTTGATACAGACAAACCATGCATGTCCCTGCTTGGCTAATCCACCTGTCAATCATGTGAACATCTGACCAGACTCACATCTTCATAAACTCATAAACTTCATAAACATCGGAAAAGTGAACATTCTTGCTCTAATTCACAATATGCATGTTTTTCCAGGTTTTTACTATCAAAAATACTTTTCAGAAAATGAAACTAATGTCAGAAGTGTAATGCCAGAATGTGGAACATTCCAGGCGACGCAATAACCTCCCTGGAGACAAGCAAGTTATGGAATTCCACCTAAGCATGCAGCTCTGGATAATGGGATAATGGGAAATATGTGATCCATACATTACTGATGCAAGTTAAATTTTATGATTATTTTATTCCAGCCAAAACCACAAAAATAAGTTAAAATACAAGTTATTCTTTAGGTCCCAAACGCAAACTTTGACCTCAATAAAACCTAAAATTTTAAGTCATAAATCCTTTACAACATGTCTTCGTTTCCATTTGACGTTCCCCATCTGAGCCCAAACTGTATTTTTAACCCTGTTTTAAAGCTCTGTGGAGGATTAGATCACCGCTCTCGATGTCTTTAACATGTGGAGTCTGGACTGAAACCAGTTAGGGACCAGCTGGGACCTTCTGGGACCGGTTAGGATCCGAGTGAAGTCCGAGCCGGGGGATGCTGCTCCGGGGACGAGGGAGCGCGTTTGGGAGGTCTGGACCGGGACTGCGCTTGTGCAATGGGTTTGGAAGCATGTTGAGTTAATCCAATTTTCAAAGAATTCAACAAATAAATTATTCTGAAAAGTCCTTGTGCGAGAGATCGTGTTGATACTGCAGCGACATCGTGCGGGAGGTGTTTTACATGTGTGTCTAATGGTGGAATGTTCAGCGGTTACCGTGGTCATGCTATTTTTTTAATCTATGTTATCATTACAAACATACCTGGAGTTTTGTTTTGTTTCATTTACACATTTAACACACAAACCCTGCATATTTAGGCTGATTTCTTCTCTTAAACACTCTGTTCCACCTTGTGATGTCATGTGGTAATACAGGAAGTGCTCCAGTGTGTTTTTAAACACCATACACCTTCACAAGAATCATTACTAGGATCATTTCATCCGTGGAAATGCCAATCTCTGCTGAACTAAAAGGTAAAAAGTAGCTGCTAACTTGAAAGCTAACATTTCATGACATCACAAGGTGGAGCAGAACATTTTGAGCTGGAGATGTAGACAGACAAATAATAAAATGTTACTCAAACATGTGTGAATGAAACAAAAACAACTCCAGGTATGTTTTTGAGGAGGTGACAACATTCTAACATGTCTTAAAGCTCACGAGAGTCACTTTTGCGTAATATAGGACCTTGAATTTCACTTGAATTGTGATTTGCGGTGACTTATTTCCACTTTTACACGGCAGAACTACTCCACACATGTTCCTCATATAATCCGTATTCATTTTGGCCGAGTTTGGACATTATTACATCGTCCATTTAAAACTCATCTTTCACATCTTGCTCGGTCTAATTTGCAGCAGCACTTTGCAAAAACACAGATCCGTCATTTCAGACTTTGTGTTACAGTTATAGAGATGTGCTTTTACCATGGAAGCTCAGAAGTCCGTCTTTACAGGTCGGGGAATTGTTTTTAGGCTGTCATCTGGTCTATGATGATGAAAACTGTTAAAAATCAAAACTTTTAAAGGTGCGTTGTGTCATTTTTCTGGTGGAGGGTCCAGAAAATGTCAAAATGCCTGTTTTCTAGGTATTTTTGAGCTATAAAACCACCCATAATTGAATAAACATGTAGAGCTGTTTAATGTCATACTGTGGAACATTCCAGACAGAGCAATAACATCTCCATGGAAACAAGAATATAGAGGAAAAGTTGCACACTACACCTTTTTCAGACAGTTACTTTTACCGGAGTAGTAGTTTCACCGAATACTTTTACATTCTTCAACCACGATTTTGCATTTTTATTATTATATTATTTTGACGTAACAGTACTATACATTTGCATATTAAGGATTGCACAATTCTTAAAGTACACAATATTTTGGGCAATGTCATGGTGACCAAACGGATCCACAACAGCACAAACTTCAGTCACAAGTCTGCAGAAAAAACGGGTGTTTTTCTGAAAATGCCAACCACAAAAGTGTCATATCAGCTGAAGCGTGTTTATGTGGTTTGAAATGATAAAGGGAAGTCTAGGGCTGAAACGATTACTCGAGTAACTCGGATAATTCGATTACAAAAAATATTCGGGGCAAATTCTTTGCCTCGAGGCTTCGTTTAATTCATGTCACCAAAGTCAATTTATTTAAAATGTCTCTGCTATCGTATCGCTCCTCCTTTGTAGACTGCTGCGCCAGTCTGGGATCACTGTTTCACACGGACAGTTATCAATGACGTACATTTCAAAGATTTGAAGCGGCGCGATTTATTCCACGGTGTGGAAATGGCAGATAATGATGTGGCCGGTGCCAGTGTGCACTGGCAAAGCCAACCTGATGTACCACAACAGTACGTCTTCAATGCTGCAGCACTTAAAGCGAAACTTAAAGCGTGAACTGTACTTCTCTAAGCGGAGTCGGAGAATCTACGAGGTAATATACTTTTACGATTGCTAACTGAAATGAAAAGTAACGCCTATTAGAATGTACAGTATTTGTAATTATTTGTAACCTGTGTTATGAGTCGATAGTAACGAGGCATAATGAGCAGCAGAGAGCAAATGATGTCACTCCCTTCCTCACGTATACACAGACACACGCACACACTCGGTGTTTCCCATATCAGAAACGTCTAGTTCGTTGTTCTACTTTTACCAAAAATCTGATTTAATCTAGAACCGCTGGCATCAATAATTCCAATATCAGAGAAAGGAAATATTTTACCGACGTTTACGAACACTTATGTGTTCGCTAGTTCTATATTTAGCTTATTAATTAGGCTAGTTAAAGGATTAACGTTGTCACTTAGAAAACTCCTGTCTTATAAGCCAATAAACCAAAGGTTTTACACTTGTTTAAAAAAAATGTTGACTTTAAATAAAAACCTTTTTTGTGAGGAATAACAGCAATTGCTTGCTCATTTTAAGAGGCCTTTCATGTTGCGTTACACACTATTGATATAGTTGTATAAAAACAAAAAAGTGTGATTTATCCGATTACTCGATTAATCGATGATATAATCGACAGAATACTCGATTCCAAAAATATTCGATAGTTGCAGCTCTAGGGAAGTCATAACAACCGGTTTTATGGAGCGAACGAAAATACAAAAATGCAAAATCACGAAAATAAAAATGCTGTTGTATAGGTGTTTAGGTCACACAGGTTTTCTTTAGGTCACAATAACACATTTTTCTATATAGTGCTGAAGTAAATATTGACGAGAAACGATAATATTGAAACATATTTTTGCCTCTGACACAAAAACCCAAGAGCAGATTTAAACCACAAAACTATTCTAAATCTACCGTATTTTTAAAACCATGAGCTGCAATAAATAAACAGCAGAATGAAAGACTTTATTGCTTAGTTTCATAGAGTCATATAGTCAAAAAAATAACCAGAAATTTCCCAGTTGTGCAAAGAAAATGCACACTTGATAAAAATTGACCACCGAAAAAATATTGTTCAGGGTTTCATATATTAAAGTCAATATTATATCAGTTAAGTGGCAGTTTGTGGAAAAGATTGAGCAGAAAAGTACAAAAATACAAGTTAAAAATCGGAATCTGTCTACCTACTGTATGTCGTCAACACAAGAAACTTCAACCAAAAGTCAATTTTGACCGACAATTTTGGGTGGAGTTCTGATTTCGCTGACAGTTTAAACCTCCATTTGACAAAATATAGGTGTGTGTTTATTTTTATGAGTCTGTCTTTTGTCCCAGCCCTGTAAATTATACAACAGTCGCTACGAGATTTGACAAGATGAGACAAGATGAGATTTTGATTTAATTTGTCATAAAAACATTGTGCAGTTCCGCTCACTTTTTTTCACCTATTTTGGAATAAGACAAAACGGGAAAGAGTCAATTTTGTGTAATATAGAACCTTTAAATGAACACAAGCAGGCGACGCCACAATGCCATGTTACGTGTCAGATCTGTGGAAAGGCAAGCCCACTCCGTAAGAATTCACATGTAATTCAAAACACGCATGGACAGTTTTAATACCAAACTGTGGAACATTCGACTAAGCCAAGAGACAATAAACTCTATCTGTCGTTTTAAGTGAAATATCGTTTGTTTTTACGGCGTGGGCAGGTTTGACTTATGCATGAGTGAATTCTGAACAACATTTACTTATAATTTTAAAGTGAAATGAACTCCGACTCCTCCGTGGTCCTCCGTTCTGCTTCGCTTCTTGAGAAAACCCGGTGGAAAGAGCCTGGGCCCGTGTTTTTGTTTGAAGTTTTGACGCGTTGGTAGGGAGTGTGTGAGGGATCATGGGAAGCAGTGCATTGTGGGGGATTCGGGCAGATAAAGGGAGCACACATCAGCGCACAGCTCAAACCAGAGATTAGGAAGAAAGTGTCGGAGCCATTAGTGAAGGAGACGGGGCCAGAGGAGAAGATGAAATATGTGCAAGAAAAAGGATTTGCTTTAAAGTTTATATAACCGCACAGTTCATTCAAACACAGTTAATATTATATTTAAATAAGGGGTTTAGCTAAATGGACTTTTTGGAGCTTTCTACCATGTTATAACATTGTTCCCTTATCAGAAACATGCCCAAAGAGGTTTTAAAAGCCGTTCATGCACGTTTGAGTAATTTAACAGTCTCTTCTGGGCTCTATTCAAACTTCCTTACGGTTAGAAGTACGATTCTGTACAAGGCTCCGCCCACAACCCTACGTCACCCAAGTTTTTATAAATATACAAAAACTGGACCCAAAACAGTACGCAACAACTTCACAAACCTGATGTGATGTGCAGTAGTTTCATTAGCAGGATGTTGATTGTGTTGTGATAGCGCTCTGAGGGGGGGTGACTTAGCCCTAGGAGCAAAAGAAGAGGAGACATTAAAAAAACAGGTGAATATAACATTTTAAAAGCAATAAAAGGTAATGTGGTGATCTAAATATGTTGTGTGTTAACAATAATACCCCATAGAAGTAAAATACCTCCTCTTTAATAACATTATTTTGAGCACTTTTTAGTTTCAGGCACAGATTCATGTAAAGATTCATTTTTTGACAAACGCAAAATCCCTGTGACGTCCAGATGCCTTTAAGGTGTTTTGGACTAATTCAGAAACAAGAATGTAACTTCTGGTTGAACTTTGGCCTTTTAAACGCTCGTGTGTGAGTCAAACAGACGAGTGCAGGTTGTGATGACGAATCATGACATTACTGGTGTCAGAATTTCCCCAGGTGAAGCTTTACCTATCAGAGCGCACACCTGTCACTGAGGTATGCTAAATAGCTTTAGCCTGGAGCTAGCATCCACTTAGCTGTGCTGGGAAGGCTGTGTGTCACTGACAGATCTGGCACCTTTTTAATTTTAACGCTTTTAAACATATTTATTATGGCTGAGCAAGTTTATTTCTATGTATAGCACAACTGGTAAACAATAGGGATGTAAAAATAACTGCAATATCATGGTACTGTATCGTCAAAAGTCTCAATAATATCGTGGACCATCACAATATATTGAATCATTGAAACTTTGCTTAAATGAATAGTTATGATGCAGAAATAGTCAAAAAACAGAGGGAACTACATAGACCATGAACCTTTGCTCCGTTTCAGTGCAGACGACTTGAAGAAATAACTGTTCTCAGCACTTTGAAATCTTCATTCTTTGGATTAAGTCTTGTGAAGGCATTTTTAGAGGAAAAAGTAGCAGATTCACAGTTTTGTGAGCCTCCACAAAATATTGCAATAAATATGGTACCGTGAGATGTATATGGTGAAAATATCGTACAGAGAGATTTGGATATCATTCCATCCGTAATGACAATAAATGTTGCACCAAATGACTGGTGAAAGCATTTTAGAATGTCAGTCTTGTTATGATGTAGAATATCGTGATATCGTGAGCCTCCCACCATATCGTGAGCTTTCCAATGATATCGCAATAAATATTGTACCGTGAGGTTCATACCGTGATGATATCGTATCGTGAGACTTGAATATCATTACATACCTATCTGGGGGTGTTCTACGTGCATCTCTAATGGTGGAATGTTCAGTAGTTACCATGGTGCAGACACAGCCAAATAAGTATTAACACTGCATAACTTTAGGGGGCAGGAGTGCTACTTGGATGTACAGAGATTGTGCAAAATTGTTTGTTTGTTTGTTGCTTTGAGTGTAAGGACCAGTCCCAGATACAAAGTTGAAAAAGCTGAGGCACTTGAAATGTACAAGCCAAAGGGCCGGAATGCAGTGGTGTAATTGAAACTTTATCTGCCATGTGGTGTTAAAATCTTTGAATTATGTTGTACTTTTTAGTGCCTCAGGTTTTCAATATTAACGTTGTCTGAAAACTCAAGAAACAGCACATTTGAAGGAGCCTGTGATCAATATGAGTATTTATGGTTTTGTCTAGGAGTTTTATTTTCAACTAAATGGTGAGAGGGAGTAACTTAAGAACTGTTGCCTAATGCAAGCTCGTTTTTGACTGTACTTTTATGTATGAAAAGCTTGTTTAAGCACAAATCAGCTCCCCTGTTGTTCCAGCTAAATCAGTTCTTTTCGGTCAGATCGTGTTCAAATAAACCTCAAATTAAGTCCAACTTGAATAACAGAGCTTCAGACAGAGCAGAGCCTCCAGTTAGCATCACAGCTTCATGAATAGAATGTTTTGACATCATCTGAAACCCAGTAAGAAGAAGGCAAACTTTGACCTCCAGAGCCACGGTGGCCTGATGGACAGTGGAGATTAGGGACCACCACATTTGGGCAGGTCGGGGGCTTATGGGCTGCAGCAGCGGGTTTAGTGTAATTTACTGTAAACTGAAGTGAAAGGGAGATTTAGGGTTTAATCTAAAGTCATTAGTGGAGTTTTTAGACCGTAACTTTCCTCCCTCTCTCCAACCAAGATCTGAACCTCCTCCCATGGACTTTTTATCAAACCAGTGGAGCTACAAGTTTAATGAAGTCATGATTTCAGATAGAGAGCAGGAGTCTATGTATGTAACTCTATGGGAGATTCACTGTTTTGGACAGAGATGTCCAAACTTTTGATCCACAAATGTTGAAGCTTATCATTATTTGTTTGGGATTGACTCCACAAACCTGTTATATTAATCTCATATCTTACAAGCTTTTCAATTTACAACCATCTTGCTTTAAGAGTTCAAAAATGGTACCGCTTTCTGAAGCTAGGGGGTGTTTCTGCCTGTATGTTTATGAAGGTTACCATGGTGACACAATGCAAAATTACTAAATGGATTTAAACAACACATTTTCAGGAACCTGTGACCTATACGAGTGTTCATGGTCCTGTTTAGGTGTTTTATTTCTGGTCAGATTGTGCTAAAATAAAGCTCAGTTTCAATTCTAACTTGAGTAAGAGAGCTGCAGACAGAGCAGTGCCTACAGTTAGCTTCACACGCCCAGGGAATGACGTCAGCTGCAAAGTATCAATAGAAGTTCTACAATGTTGTGATGTTATGTGAACCCAACTTATTCACGTTTTTCCCTGCTTGTCTTTTTATTTAAATCCTCACGCTGTATTATTTTTTTTCTGTGCAGGTTCGGAGTCAGGGCGTCACAGAGGAGCTCAAGTGTCTGAGTTTACTCAACGTTTTAGACAAAGACCAAGACATCCCCGACCAGCTCACCCAGCTCTTTGGAGAGCCGTGCATCAAACTAGCCGAGGGCATCAAGGCCTACATCTCTAAGGTAAGACGTGTGAGAGAGAATATAAAAACAAGGTAAAAAACATCCAGGCTCACACATCTCTATGGTAAATCCAAAGGGAAATTTGAGGGAAATCAGACTAAGTATTGTTTCCGAAAAGGCTGAAGCAATAGAGATGTCACAATACGAAAATTTCAAACTTGATTTCTGTACTGAGGAATAGATTTGATGCTTAATACCTAATACGATACCATGAAGATAATAAAAACACTGTTTCTTTAGACAAGACAATGCGATTTTCAGTATTAAATTGTAGTAGTTTCTTTTTTATTCCCATATCGATACCTTCTCAAATGAACACCTAGTTTTGATACCATTTTTTTTATTTCAATTACTATCTGATTTTTGATACTTTTGACAATTCTAATTCAAACTTAAGTTAATAGAATAATTTCCACTTTACCTTTGTAACCAAGTCACAGAAAACTAATATAATATACCATAAAATACCAAATAAGACCCGGGTCCCATTTCAACGCCGGGTGCAGGTGTATATTTTGATAAATAACCACCGGTTCCAAATAAACGCTGAGTCTAATGTGCTGAAGACAGAAGTGGTGCTGCAACAACAGGAGCAGGACTGATGCTCACGTCGTCTCTACACAAACCAAACTTAAATCCACATGGCTCATTTGCATAAACTATAAGCGCTGAAACAAACAGCTCGCTCCTCTTGATGTGGTGGATGAACGTTCTCACTCTGCTGCTCCACACTCGCTACGTCTGTCATTTGTTTTAACTTGCTAGAGAAAGGTCTGGAGGGTTTTAATGATTTTCTGTAATTCTGGAGTCACTTTTAAATGTGAGAAACTCTCCGCTCTGTAGATATTTTGTTGTAACGTTTCAAATTAACTCGCCTACAACTGTGTAGAAAGACGCCTAAATTATAGTCATACTGGTTAAAAGAATTTGAGGACCAGATTTTCCAAGTTTTGCTGAGCGAGATTTTTGTGAGGAAATTTGCCCCCTGGTCTCAAATAAAGGCCTGGTCTGGTAAGTGACTGAAACAAATTAAGGCCCCGGCTGTTATTTGGTATTTTACGGTGTATATATGTATAAATATAAATACATATTAGTCAGGGTATTTTACTTCTATGGTGTATTCACTGCTAGTGCATAACATATGTTTTATAAGTTTCACTTTTGTTTTGTTTCCAATGACATGGAAAACCTCTCCAGGCATGTCTTTGATGCTTGAACAATATTATAACATGGTAAAAGACTAAAGAATGTGCATTTTGTAGACCCCCCTTTAGGTCCACATCGCTCCAACACAAATAGAAACTCAATAAAACATAATTCAGAACAGTAATCCATTTGAGCTCCACTTCGTTGATATATGCCTCATTCAATTCCTACTCAAATGTAATAAGTCGATTTAAAGACTTAATCAAAACAGTGAGTTCACTTGACTCCGACTCGCTGATCTGAAAACCATCTGGAGCTTGACTAAACCTGGGATTAATTGGTCACATTTATTGTCGTAATAGAAAACCAGCGGAGCACCCAAAGGACCCCGGGGTTCAAACACTATTAGACGGGTAGAGGGGTTTTGGTGCTGTCCAGTTCTGACCCCTGCCTCATTAAATAAAGATTATCCGAGTCTGATGATTAATGTAAGAAGTGTAAAAAAGTAAAAAATGAGAAACTTGGAGTACCTTTTTTTATTGAGAGCTTAAAATGGACTAGTTAAGTGTCTGTAAAAACGACAAAAATGGTTTTCTATTATAACTTGGTTTGGTGAGGTGGTATCTGTGGTCAATATTTGTCATAGTTTTACATCACTTAAGTGGCAGTTTGTGGGGAAAAAAAGTTGAAAAGAAAAGTACAAAAATACAGGAAGCAGTGCTGAGTTCTAAAACAGAATCCCTCTACTTATGTCATCAACACAGAAGACAATTTACACACAAGGATGGTATTTTTCAGACAGTTTAAACCTTCATTTAACAAAATAAAAGTGTTATAATTCATTTTTGGCAGTCCATCGGGGCACCACTGACTTTACATTGGAAAAGTGTCTCCCCTCTCTCTTTAACTGCAGCAGTGAGCCCATTTTGGTTTTAAAATATTCATATTAACGCTCTACACGATCCTGATGTTTTTATTTCACCATTTTGTCCGTAAATCAATTCCTATTCTCCAAATTCGCTCCTATAACCGCAAGCCTCATTGAGCTTCATTTGACTGGAACTAAATGCTATTACAGTCATAGAATTACATCTACAGGTTACAGTCATAGAATTACATCTATTGCTGCATTGTATTGATTGTCGATAGTCGATAAATCAGAGTCAGTTCTCCGACATCCTTTGCTTAGAGTGACCAGATTTTCCCAATTCTAAACTGGGACACACCCGGTTTGGGATGTTTGGTATGAATAAAATTGTGAAAAGAGCGTGTAACATTGTGCATTCTCACGTCAGTCATAATCTGAGGGACTTCTGACGCTGTATTTTTTTGCTTTATGGGCATTCACAAACAGTGATTTCTGTATTTTGTTACAAATGACAGTTTATGCTCCTCTTTACTGTTGGCAAGTATCAGATTAGTCAAAAATTGTGGTTTAGTCCTGGTTTAGACCTGATCTAGTCCTTGTTTAGTCTCAGTTTAGACCTAGTTTAGCTCAACTCCCAAAAATAGGGACACCAGGGACATTTCTTGTATAAAACTGGGACAAATCACTGGTTTTGTATAAATCTGCTGGTACAGGGGACACAGGGCTCAAAACTGGGACTGTCCCAGGTGAAAAGGGATGTCTGGTCACCTACCGTTGCAACAACTGGGAAAATATGGATGCCCGAGAAAGTTTAATGTAACGTCACTAGGTCCTGTTAATGAATAGAGTCTGTTAGTTAACATAATCAGTCAGTGACTCAATTATTACAATTTGGCTATGACATTTTCAGAAAAAAACTTGTGTCTACTGTCCAATGATGTGAAAGAAAGTCACTACAAAGTTTTTAGAAGAGACTTCCTACACGTACACAACTTAACATATCGAAATGACGAAAAGACAGTTCTCCTCGTTTCATTTTTGCTGCAACATAAATCCCAACCGTCTCTGTACAGAACTAGCCCGAGTTTGTGTTTCAGAACCTTGATTTGATCGGCCGTTCCACTGCGCTTTCTCGATTTGGAGGTCGGTTTTCCCCCCCGAGTCCCGAGCTCAATAGAATGCGCCAATATTCTGTCACATCTGCTGCCAATGTCAACCAGGAAGTGAAATTATAAACTTCACCAAAATGACAAAACTGGACAACACTAGGCAGGAGTTTTAGTAACATTAAATCGAATAAAGTTGTCTTTGGTTTATTGAAACGTGTCATATGCGGTTGTAAAGTACATGTCATGAGGAGCAGACACACACAGCTGGAGTCCACATGTGAGTCAGCGTGCCGGTCATGTCCTCAGACAAGCCCTCAAGATATGTCTAGACCTGGTTTAGTCCTGGTTCAGTCTGGGTTAAACCACAAACTGTATAAAGAAGTGCTCTAAAGGACTGTGACATCACCCATAGCGTTTGGCTCCAGTCAAATCGAGCTCAACGGGGGCGGCAGTTACAGGGGTGAATTTGGAGCCGAGTTCCATATTAGGAAGAGGAATTGATTTATGGACAAAATAGAATAAAAATATAGAGCTGGTTAATATGGGTTAATATATTTTAAGACCAAAATGAGGCTCACTGTCGCAGTTACAGAAGGAGGGGCAACTATTTGACTTTGTAAAGTCAATTTAAAAATTAGTAGATGGAGCCGGAAGGGCCCCCATTCTCACTTCCTATTTGGAACGCAGTGTTGAGCATGCTAGTTATGGCCATTTATATATTAAAACCTATATTAGCCCTGGCTTAGTCTTGTTTTAGACATGGTTTATCCCTGATTTAGCCCTGTTTTAGACCTGGTTTAGCCCAGATTTAGTCCTGTTGCAGACCTGGTTTAGCCCTGATTTAGTCCTGTTTTAGACCTGGTTTAGCCCTGATTTAGTCTTGTTATAGACCTAGTTTAGCTCCGATTTAGTCCCGTTTTAGACCAGGTTTAATCCTGATTTAGTCCAGTTTTAGACTTGGTTTAAACCTTATTTAGTCCTGGTGTAGACCTGATTTAGCCCTGATTAAGTCCTGGTTTAGACTTGGTTAAGCCCTGATGTAGACCTGTTTTAGACCTGATTTAGCCCAGGTTTAGTCCTGTTTTAGACCTGGTTTAGCCCTAATTTAATCCTGTTTTAGACCCAGTTTAGTCCTGATTTAGACCTGGTTTTGCCCTGATTTAATCCTGTTTTTCACTTGGTTTAGCCCAGATTTAGTCCTGTTTTAGACCTGGTGTAGCCCTGGTTTAGACCTGGTTTAGACCTGGTTTAGCCCTGAGTTAGTCCTGTTTTAGTCCTCATTTAGTTCTGCTTTAGTCCATCTTCATATATACCTTTGCTACTTATACTTAATGACAATTTTCATAGAATCACATTTGTCCATGGATTTTTGAAATATCTTTCAAATATTTTCCTTGTTTTTGTGAACGGAGTGGAAACCGTTTTGGACCAAAATTAGCCGTTAGCGTGTCATGCTAACAGCCCTGCATTATCCATGTCCTTAAGTGAAACGCCCCGTCCGCACATTTATACATCTGTGGCGTGTCTATAGCGCGTTGTCATGTGTTAGCATTTGTTAGCTGGATCTACACTTCCTGTTTTGGTGCGGTGCGCTGTAGCCTCGGGTCGGTGGAGCTTGTGATCGCCATGACGATTGTGCATTCAAACGAGCTGCTAAAGAACGACTGTGTTTCTGTGTGCAGTCTGTTTATTCAAAATCTGATAAAGTTAGCACCAGAGGGAAACGTCTGGTAATTGCAATTTGAATGGTTGCAATTAGCCAATCACAGTGTGTCAGATGCCCTCCCTGTGTCTCCATGGGGTCTTAACCTGTATAAAAGCTACTATAACCCTGCAGTTCAGACCTCTACAAACATATTCTGAAATACACAGGATTCTCGGATTAGTTTCAAGTTCAGATTTCACTCTTCTTCTTTTAAAACATAAATTATACAAATCTAGTCACAATTGTTTGTCAGATAATTCAATATTTCTCCCTGGTGATGGCTGCTTCTGGCTTGGACACTTTATGAACTCATTTGAGTAGAATCTGCGGACCCAAACACAAATGGCATGTTTTGTAATTTTGGGCCAACTCCTCCATTACTGCACCAAATATGACCGCAGCACTCCACTTGTTTACAGCTCTCCTAATCCAACAGAGTTGAAATGTGCAGGTATTAAGCAGATATTGTTCTACCGTATTTGGACACAGGGGAAGTCTCAGAGGCCATCTTTAGAACTGCTGTTCCTCGACCGGGCCCCGGATAAGTGGAAGAAAATGATGGATGTATTTATTTAAAGGTATAAAGGTGCACTGTGGAACTTATCTGTTTTGTCTGGAATGGCTGTAAACGTCATCACAACAAAGCACTGGCAGTGCTGCCAAATCCTGTGTGTATCACAGATTAAGATCAAATCAAAGTAAAAGCAGAGCAGTGGGCCTGTACCGTTGGCAGTGAAAATGGTGATTGATCATCAATATGGCGCCTTGAAAAAAAACAAAAACAGTTCTAAGAAGTCGATTTTGCTTTAAAGCCACAACCTTTTGGCAAAACTTTTTTTGGCAAAAATATACAAATCCTCCAGAAACCTGGATCTGATTTGGCCTGGAGGAAGACTTGCTTTGATCATAATGTTGTTTCTTTGGCTTTAATAGCCGCACACACACACACACACACACAATATGGCATGAATCATATCTCATTGGACAATTTTTAAAACTTTTTATTTCCATGGACTCTTGCAGTTGATGTCCCACTTCCAGAAAGTTACGCACTATACCTTTATTTTCAGATGGTTTCACTGTGAGAAAATAAACATTCATTTTGACTGTGTACTGACCAGTAACTTTCCCTGATAGTGTCCTCTGCTTGTCTCCATGGTGATGCATGTGTTTAATGCCATACTGTGTAACATCGCAGGTGAAGCACTAACATCTCCATGGATACAACCCTCCACTAGAAAAGTTACACAATGCACCTTTAACCTTGTTTCCCCTCTAAAATAATAATTGGTTTTCATCATCAGCAGTAATGTCCTGTGGGGGTTGTGAACATGTACAGACTGTGTAATTATTCTAGCGCTGAAGAGGCGGTTTTGAATGGACCAAACAAAGCTGATGTAAACGTGCTGGTGACAGATGCTGTAGAAGAACATCTGGTCTGGAGTCAGGGGAGGAACGAGGGAGCACAGAAGACGAGTGACACAGTGGAAATAGCATTCAGATGAGATTTTAATTAATAAAACGTGAAGGGAAGACAAAAATATGATCAGAGGTTCATCACAAACATCTGGAAGTCTTTATGAGCTGCAGTTAGGCTTTTACACAGACTTTAAAGCAGATGAGTTACAGGTTTGTCATTTATTTAGTTACTAAATCAGGACGAAACCAGGACTGAACCAGGACTGAACCAGGACTGAACCAGGGCTAGACCAGGACTGAACCAGGGCTGAGCCAGGACTGAACCAGGGCTAGACCAGGACTGAACCAGGGCTGAGCCAGGATAGACCAGGACTGAAGCAGGACTAGGCCAAGTTGGAACCAGAAATGCTCTAGGATAAACTAGGACTGAACCAGGACAAAGATGGGGTTAAATCAGGACCAAACCAGGACTAAACCCAGACTGACCCAAAATTAGACCAAGAAGGACTGAACCTGTACCAAACCTGTACCAAACCAGGACTAAACCAACGCTGAACCAGGTTTGAACCAGGACTGGACCAGGACTGGACCAGGACTGGGCCAGGACCAAACCAGGACTGAACCAGGATTGAACCAGTACCGGACCAGGACTCAGAACTAAACCTGGACTAAACCAACCTTTAACTAAATGAATGTATTCATGAGGCGTTCAAAGACTTTCTATTAAATTCTGTGAAATCTCACCTTGAAAAGCACATCTGATATTTAATATGTTACTTTTTTGTTCTTGTTTTTTGTCCCTTTGTTGCAGAATAAAAGCGTTTGTTTGGGAATGATGAGCTCTCAAATCGGTGATGAAATAAGTCTTTGATTCCAAATTTCGGCGTCTGCAGTAATGTAGAGCATCCTGTGTCCTTTGGGATTTTGGGAAAAGAATCGTCTCATTTAGCGAAATAAACAAATACTTTGATGAGGTCAGCTGACAGAAAAAACAATGACTTTAATTTGTTTAAATCAAGTTTATGTTTGGAAAAGTTTATGCTGAGGGAAAAATGCGCCACAGCTTTTGTTGACAGTCTGAAAGGTGCAAGTCTGGTCACTGGTAAATCTCCCTATTTTCAGGAGGACGTGATTGACAGGTGGATCAGCCAATCAGGGACAAGCATGATCCGTTTGTATTGGATAAAATAACAGAAAATATATCACAGTAGTCTGAGAAATCATGTAGGATTTTTGCAGAATCAAAGAGCGAAGGTGAGAGAAATGTGAGTTTATTATGTAAATCAAAGGTGACCAATGAGCTCCTTCGTTTCACAGGCGTCACCGAAATAAACTAATCTGATTGGACATGAGGACTGGACTGATATAGAGCTGTATAAAAAAAATTACAAAGATGATAATTTGAATTTCCAGACAAGTCTCAGAAATGTTCCACAGCATGGCATTATTTGTAAGGGGTGTCACGATATCAAAGTCTCACGATACGATAACGTGACCGTATGAACCTTACTGTATGATATTTATTGTAATAACATACAAGAACATTCACACAGACAGTAGCTCCTTCTTTTCTGCATCACTCGAGGAAAAAATAAAACACAAAACTACCCACATCAGTTCATCTTTCCCACAATCAGAGAATAATTTAGTGCCATAAAATGCTTCTTTATAAAAGAAAAATAGATATTTATATCACTGTACACCGTATCGATATTTATTGTAATATTTTGTGGAAGCTACTTTTTCCTCTAAAAATGCCTTCACAAGACTTAATCCAAAAAATGAAGATGTAAAAGTGCTTAGAACAGTTATTTCTTCATGTAGTCTGCACTGAAACGGAGCAAAGGATCATGGTCTATGTAGTATCCTCTAGTTTTTAGCTATTTCTGCATCAGAACTATTCATTCAAACAAAAGAGACTTGTGATTCGATATATTGTGATGGTCCACGATATCATTGTGAGACCTTTGACGATACAGTATCACCATATTTCGGTTATTGTCGCATTACATCCCTAATATTTATCCATCTCTTCACTTCAGATGGCATCACTACATTCTATGGGCCAATCATAATTAATACAGACGGGACCATCTAAAAATGAATGTTCAAATGCAGGTTCTTGTTGTGATGCAGTGAGTTCTTGGTTCTAGTCACTCATAGAGAAGATCAGGTTCAACATTTGTGAATTTGCTTTTTGGATAATTCATGACAAAGTACAATCTAATCAGTAGGAAAAAACAGTCTCTTGCCTCCATCTGGACACATGACTTCAGCTCATGGCAGAATCTGAAAACCACCAATACTTTTTTAACTTTTTGTGTTTTTAAGGAGGTCTCGGGTCACTGCTCCGACTTCCCTTTACAAACCCAGAGGTCAGACGGCGGAGGAAACATGTGCCATTTGAGTTCCACCTTAAGCAGATAACCTCCTCTTATCTTGTACCAACTGTTTGTGTAGGTCTGTGTTTAAGTCTGTGCAATGGTCAGGCTTTTAGGACTCGGAGGCGACTTCACGGTTTAATGGACTCGTATTATGCAAAACTGACTCTTTTTTTAGCTTTTAACCACTAGAAATGAACTGGAGTTGTGTTTTGTTTCATTCACGCTTGTTTCGTTAATCCGTTAAAGGTCCTATATGACGAAAAATTGACTCTTGTGAGCTTTAAGCCATGTTAGAATTGCTGTTATTTCATCACAAACATATCTGGAGTTGTGTTTTGTTTCATTCAAATGTTTGAGTAAGCCTTTATTATTAGTGTACCTACATCCCCATACCTCAAAACGCTCTGTTCCCCCTTGTGATGTCATCAAGTGGTAGTACTATCAAGCTTTTTTCAGCAGAAATGGGAAATTCCAGGGCTGAAATCCTCCAAATGATTTTTAGTTTAAAGGTGTGCACTGTGCAACTTTTTAGCTAAGGGTCCATCACTTGCTTGTTTCTATGGAGATGTCATTGCTCTGCTTGGAATGTTCCACAATATGACATTAAACAGCTCTACCTTACATTTATTCAATTACAGGTGGTTTTATAGCTCAAAAGATCAGGCCTGTAACTTGGTTTGGTTTGGTTTGAAGATAGAAAGGTTTAATGCCACACTATGTAACATTCCAGATAAAGCAATAACATCTCCATGGAGAAAAGTAAGGTGGAACTGACTGTTTTAAGTTTGAAGAAGAAGAAAAAGAACTTAACCTAAATATACAGGGTTTGTCTGTTTAAACATGTGCGAATGAAACAAAACGCAACTCTGGGTATGTTTTTGTTTCAGGGCCAGATCCACAAAGTGTCTTGCCTATGGACACAACAATTATAATCTTGTCAGAGCTGATATTCAACATCAACTTTTCAGTTTGAAGGCAGATTCCTCGTAATCACAGTTTTAAGGGAGGCTAAAGAACCTTAGCTCAACTTTCTTTTATTTTGAACTGGCCTCGTGCCCAGAGTCCATATCTGACCACACTTATATGCCCTACATTCTTTCACACAAACATCAAACAAAAGTGTAAACCTACATATTGAAAAGTGAATCTTGCATGACGGTTCTGGGTTGAAGTTCAAATAAGGGGAGTATAAAAACGAGGATTTTCTGGGGTTAAAAACGCCTGAAATCATAAAACGCGGTGAGTGAAGTCGAGGTAAAGCCAACAATGCCATTCTCAGCAGCTTCAAACATCTGGGACCAACACAAATATGGGCTTATTTGAGTCTAGTTTAGGAATTAAAGGCACTGTACCTGCTTTTTACAATCTTAAAAATGTGATAAACAGAACTAGTTCATTTTAAACAGTTTGCAGTGGTCCAGAGTTACTCTTCACTTACCTTATCTATTCAGAACATCCTAATTATTCAAGTTTATAAGTGCTTTTCGCAACTTTCAGAGACCAGAGCAGAGTGTTACCGTCGCACTGGTACATCTAACAACAACTAGCATGCTAACAGCGCTTTTCCTGATTACCAGACAATAAAAAACGCTTTAAAATTAGATGCTGACAGTACATAGCGGACTTATTTTGACCTCAAGAGTTCATAAATGTTAGAAACTTTGCTCAAATACATGGAAAAAATAGGGTACAGGACTTGGTAAGATCAAGTTTTTGCTTTGCCTGAAATGTTCCAAAGTGTGGCATTAAATGTACTGATTTCATGAAGACAAGCAGGTGGCGCTACAGGTCAGGTCTGTGGAGAGGTGACCCCATTTAAGGTTTTCAAGGTGCCTTCAAGCTATAAAAACACAAATGAATGCAAGATAGATAGATATTTTAAATGCCATACTGCGGATAATTCCAGGCAAAATGATAACTTTACCATGGAGACAAGCAGATGGTAGACACACCAATAGAAATAGAAAAGTTACACAGTGCTCCTATAAATGCTGAAGTCATTTATGAAAAAATAAATAAATAAAAGTCTCACCCCAGAATCTCTTTTCTTCTAACTACAACCACAATTTATTACTAGATTTTGGATTTTTCAATTTCACATAAATCACATGAATCACATAAATCAGATTTTTATAACCACAAAACAGATGCTTCACGGTTTAAAATGTCTTAATGTTCTTCAAGAGGAGGTCACCAAAGCTGTTCATTACATTTAATAGTTTTTTGCGTCAGGATAGAGTTAGCGTCATGGTTACCAAATAGCGTGTCTTATTATTGTTTGTATCTGTTGCTTAAAGGTGTAACTTTTTGGTTGGGGGTCCGTCACCTGCTTGTTTCTATGGATATGTCATTGCTCGGCCTGGAATGTTCCACAGTATGACATTAAACCGCTCTAATTTACATTTATTCAAGTACAGGTGGTTTTATAGCTCAAAAATACCTAGAAAAACAGGCATTCTGACTGTGATCGGGGTCGCCTTTCTACAGACCTGACCTGTAACTTGGTCTGGTTTGGTCTCCATGGAGAAAAGTACTTGTCGGACCGGACCCTTCACCAGAGAAGTTATACAATACACCTTTAACAGCCTCCTCGTACACACTAAAACCCTTGCATATTTCAAGTGGCAAAAGTCTGAAATTTCATGCAAATTGTGTCTCATTTTCAGGGTCGTAGCAGTTTGACCTTTGACCTTTGCTAATCTGATTTGACCCAAATCTCCCCGAGGCAAAAGAGAGAGAGAGAAACTTTTACCATAAGTTTAGAATTAAAAGCGCCACTGCTGAAGGCCCGACTGGAATGATACAGAAAGAAATGTGACACATACTTTGTTTTTAAAATCATTTTTCAAAATCAACTTTAAAAGCGCTCTGCCCGATTTTTACTGTCCTAAAAACGTGAAAAACAGAACAAGATCATTTTAATCAGTTTGTAGTGGTCCAAAGTTGTTCCTTACTGACCTCATGCATTCAGAGCGTCCTCATTTTTCACCGTGATGAGTTTTTAAGGGCAACTTTCAGAGACCAAAGTAGAGTTTTATTGTTGCATTGGTACAACTAATAACAACTAGCATGCTAACAGAGCTTTTCATGATTATCGGACAATAACAACGCTTTAAAATTAGATGCTGACAGTTAGGGCTGCAGCTATCGATTATTACAGTAATCGATTATTCTGTCGATTATTTTGTTCGAATAATCGAGTAATCGTTTGTTATTGTCGTGTCTACTTTGCACATGTTAAGTACACACCACGTGCACTGACAGATACACGTGTTTTGGACATGAAAAACTTAATTATCGCTGGGCTAAGGTTGATTCACCTCGCGGTTTCTTTTCCACTTGATGTAATGTACGGGGCTTTCTGTTTAGATGTTGTAGCATCAGTGTTGAGAAGGTGACTTTTAAAATGTAATCCCCTACAGATTACAGATTACATTCCCCAAAATGTAGTTTGTGACGTAATCAATGAAATTACTTAAAGTGAGTAATGTAATCTGAATACTTTGGATTACTTGATATTGTCATGATTTTTAAAACTACATAAATGTAGCAACCAACTCCTGCAAATTCTTGTTTGGTTTTAGACCTGGATTAGTCCTGGTTTTAGATCTGATTTAGATCTGATTTAGACCTGGTTTAGACCTGGTTTAGTCCTGGTGTGAGTTCTGGTTTAGAGGCACACAGGAGGAAGCGCGGTCCACGGAGTGTACGCGACAAGACACAATCCACGCGCAGAGTGCGCGGCGTACGGGAGATGAGGAGCGGGCGGCGTACCGGTGATGCGGGGTGCAGAGCGTACCGCACCCCGCCACCGGAGGTTATGCTCTTATTACACATCCATGGGCGCCGCGCTGTTTTGTGTACAGTGAAGTGCAGTGGTCGTGCGGAAACTTTACCTCTACCACAAAAGGTTCCGGCCACCGCCGAGCGTATGAAAATAAAACGAAGCATCGAGGCAAAAAAAAATAATCGATGCATTTTTCTAATCGATTTAATCGATTAACTTGATGAATCGTTTCAGCCCTACTGACAGTACATAGTGGACTTATTTTGACCTCAAGAGCTGTTTATGGTGAAGTTTTACTGCGACTCTAAAGCTAACAAGGCGTCCCATGCTAACGGTGCACTTCCTGATTATCGGACAGTATCATTAGATGCACACAGTGGACTTATTTTGACCTCAAGGACTAGACTATAACCAGGACCAAAGAAAAGGACAGGACCAAACTAGGTCTACATCGGGACTAAACCAGGACCAAACCCTAACCCAGCCTAAGTCTTTTGTTTCATTTGTTTTTATATTTTATCAGCTCAAGGGCCAAGGTCAAAACACAGTTCCACAATTCAAACAATAAAACATGATTCGGAATAGAGATTATTTTGCTGCTTTGCCGTCCGAGATAAGACGACTTCGCTTTCTCGAGGTCAGGTTCAACGCCGACACGACCTTTTCATTTGTTTTTTTCTCATTTATTGGAAAAGTGACATGTTTCGGTTTGGCGTTGTATACTTAAAGGTGACTTTTCAGCAGGTGGAGAGTCTGTCGCCTGCTTGTTTCTATGGATACGTCATTGCTTTGCCTAGAATGTTCCACAGTATGACATTGAACAGCTCTACTTACAGGTAGTTCAAAAATATGTAGAAAAACAGGCATTCTGACTGTGAGCGGAGTAGCCTCTCCACAGATCTGACCTGTAACTTGGTCTGATTTGGTCTCCATGATGAAAGAAAGGTTTAATATCATACTGTGAAACATTACAAAAGGAGCAGTAGCATCTCCATGGAGACAAGGACCCTCCAGGAGAAAAGTTAGACAATGCACGTTTATAGAAGCAGTTCGCCTCTCCACAGATCAGACCTGTAACTCGAGACATCACCTGAAGATACATGTTTAATCCCATAGAGCTGCAGGATTAATCGTAATTGAATCTAGCTCACAATTTGAATGGCTGCAATTAGGAAACCACAACGGCTGCCATTTTTAAGTACTATAATTATCATAATTACTGTATCTCCACAAACGATGAAATCTCCTGTATTATTCTGTGTGAAAACTGCTAATCTTGTAGTTTAGATGTGTTCAAACGTGTCCTGAAACGTGATTCTTGTATTAGTTTATCAGTTTATATTTCAGTGTTTTTGTCAATTCTTCTGGACGTGTTTAAAACGTGAACTTTGAACAGAATCGTATTATTAAAATCGCAAATCTACTCACAAAAACGCTATAAACTATATTTTTTCTAAGTTATAAAGACCTATACTGTGGAACATTCTATTGGAAAAACATTGACTGACATCTCCATAGACACAGGGACGAAAGTTCCACAGTGCGTCTTTAAATCCAAACCCAATGTAAGGCCTGAGTAGTGACGCATTAGTATTATTGTGCACAGAGGGATTGGTTCAGTCAGAAATGAAACTTAAATCTGTGTTTGGTGCCACTCCTTTGGCCTACTTTCTCTGTGTCCTCAGGTCAGAGCATGTGCTGAAAATACCAGGAAATAATCCCTAATAAAATATGTTGTAGCTGTGGGGAGTGACGCTAACTGGAGGCACTGCTCCGTATGAAGTTCTTTTACTCAGGTTAGAGTAATCAGAGCTTTGTTTTAACAGATTCTGACTATAAAGAACTGATTTTGATGCAGCTACACCAACTACTCTCAAATAATATCACCACTAGCTAGCATTACAAGACTTGATATGATGACGTTTTTGTTTTGAAATGTTCCGCAGTGTGACATTTTTTCAGTTAGTCACTTTCACCTTTTTGTTGACAAATTCCACCAAAAAATTCGCAGGCTTCTTAAAATCCATTTAGTATTTTTTCATTACCTTTTCATCAGGCTGTGTTTGCGAATGTGTGCGTTGTGTCACCATGGTAACTGCTGAACATTTCACCATAGACATACATGCATCACTGCAAAATATCAATAAGTTACCAATTGCTAGTAAATAATCAAGTTTGAGCCAAAATGACGTAGAGAAAAAGATTAATTTATAATTTATTAGGACATAAACGACATTTCGGCACTAGGCCATCTTAAATACGGTGTGGCAGGCACCCAAGGGTGACAGGTCGTTAACAAAACAGTGTACCCAAAAAACAAAACAAAAATACAAAGAAAAAAATTTTAAAATACAAAGGGAATCAACATATATACAGTGTAATATAAATCATTATCATAATAACATACTGACATTGTATATTCACCCCAAAAATGATATAACCATTGTGAAATCCTCTACCTGCTCGTCTCCATGGAATATTCCACAGTCCCTTTAAAGCTATCCGTATTATTTTTTTGCGTTGAGGCCCCGGGACACTGCAGACACTCGCTCTTTCACGGAGTTAAAATGCGCTCTCTGTTTCTCATTACCAGAGGAAGTCCCCACAACAGCTGAAGCACGTCTGAATATCTGATTTATGAGACAATCATAAGTGAAGCCCAACTCAAAGCGCGTGACTTTAAAGCAACAGGAAGTGTGCGTTAGAAATATGTGTCCCCTTAAAGTGATCGGTTTACGTAAGGCTGAGGAAACAATGGAGAGGTTTGGTAGGTATAGGAGTAGGCAGGTTTAAATACAAAATACGTTATTCTTTCATCATTTTATCAGCAAATTTAGCTCTAAAAACAAGTCTGGCCTACTATTTAAAGGGCCTATATTACACAAAAGTGACTCTTGTGAGCTTTAAGCCGTGTTATAATGTTGCCTCATCAAAAACACTTCTTAAATCACTTTATAATTAGACGCAGACAGATTTAAATACAAAATACTTTATATTTTCATCATTTTATCAGCAAATTTAGCTCTAAAAACAAGTCTAGCCTACTATTTACACCTCCTATATTATACAAAATTGACTCTTGTGAGCTTTAAGCTGTTATAATGTTGTTACCTCATCTAAAACAGTTCCTAAATCGCTTTATAATTAGACGCAGACAGCATTAAGCGGTGTTATTTTGACCTTAAGAGCTGTTTATACAATATATCTGCGCTGGGGCAATACACGTTTTACTTAATTACGTGAAAAAATGTTTACAGCTCCTTTTCAAACTAAAACTAGGTCTGTGGAGCCCGCCTGCTTCCCTCCTCTGGCCATGTTTACGTCTTGTGCAGATAAAATTCTGACAGAACAATGGCGTTCGCAACACAAACAAGCTCATAGGAAGCGAATGAGCTCGCTCCGCGCTAACAGGGCTGTGAATGCGGTGTGTTTAAAGCCCGTCCGATATTCCACGCTTAAACATAGAGAGAGAGAGATAGGATCAGCTCGAGACTGTGTGAAAAACAATGTGCCAACCGGAAAGTCCCACGCCCTATCAGAACAGGCATCAGGTTTAGTCCAGTGGAGCGGTACTGGGCTCGTGCAGATAAACACAAGAATGTAGGTTTGATAAGGTGTTTTAAAGCTGTGGAAATTAATGGGGTTTAAAATATGAAGCTTTGGCAGGTCAAACTGGACGGTTAACGAGAGTTTAACAGTAGCTCGCACAATGCAGTCGTCGCCGTCTTATCTAATCTGACGTGGCCTGCTTTGCTTTCCCGGGAAAGTTCCTCAGTATGGCATTAAACTTGTGTAACTGTTCATTATTCACTGTCACTTTCACCTTCTGAGAACCCACAGATCCTAAACAGAACCCTCTGTATTTTTTCATTGGCTTTTCAGACCATCTAAAAACCTATCAGTGTTGACACGGTAACGGCTTCACATTCCACCCTAGACATACATTCAGTACCCCCCAGCATCACGACAAAGTATCAACACTGCAAATTTCTCTGATGTGGCCAAGATTTTAAAATTTATATCAGGTCATTCATCTTGTTTTCAGATTCATGAGCTACTTACTAGTTCTGAGGGAGACCGGCTCGAGCGTCCCCCTGGCTTGAAAGTCCCAGCTCGAGCGTCCCATTGTCTCGGAGTGTGTAATTCATCCTGTACACATCATTTTTGCATTTGTGTGTCTGTAATTAATACAATATATATATTAAAATGAAGAAAGTTTGTTTTATTTATGTTTTGCATGTATGAACAAATGTGCTGTTATATTGTAACTTGTGTGTGTAATTAATACAATATATACGACCGATATGGGATTTTGTTGCGGCCGATATGATACCGATAAAATGGGAGTTGGAGCTGCCAATAACCGTTATAATCGCCGATATATTTATGACATAAAAATTCACTGTAAATCTTCAACTGTTTATAAAACTCAGGTTTGGCTCTATTGTATTTTCAATTGGGTTTATTTTGTGACATTTATTGTTATTCTGCCTCTTTATGTCATATTTAAAGACAGTCGGTCGGCCTAATGGGATTTTTGTATGATATTCTAGCCAGTACAGAAAGTACTGTAAGTAAAATACCGCTTGCTTTTATTTATTTATTTATTTTTTGTATATAGATTATCTAACTTAAAGGGTACAATTCAGGGAGACTTTCCAGCTTGTGGACCTTTCAGCCAGGGGGACTTTCCAACTCTTTCCTGTTCTGAGACTGTTTTATTCTAGTCTAGAGTTAGTTTATTTTAAAATAACTTGTCAAGTAAAATGATCTTGTTGCATGGAGTGATAATTTCCCTATTTTAAGCAATTTTCTGATAGATTTAAGTGTTTATATCTTCAATTTTGACCAAGCTTTTCTGCAGTGCATAAGGTACCTATTGCTATTTGGTTATCTAGTTTGGCTACTAATGACATAACATTAATTAATTAAAAGTGTACCTGTATTTGAATATTTGTGGTTTTAGCTTAGAATCAAAACATGAAGGTTTGTCGGGTCAAACTGGACGGTTAACAAGAATTTAACTGTAGCTAACACACAGTGCAGTAATCGCAAGTAATTCTTAGTAATTCTTATCTGATCTGGGGCGTTCTGCTTTGCTTTGCCGGGAACGTTCCACAGCATGGCATTAAACTTGTGTATCGAGTGTTTATGATTCTCTTATCAGGGTTTCAGAATGAATAAACATTAGGACTGATGCCGTATATGCCGATAAAAAATTTAAAGGGCCCACATTACCCAAATTTCTGATCTATGTAAACAGACCTGGAGTTGTGTTTTTTTGTTTCATTCATACACGTTTAACACGCAAATCCTCTGTATTTACAGTTCTTTTGTCAAACAGAAAACTCCAGATGTGTTTTTGAGGATGTAACAGTATTATAACATGTCTTAAAGCTCACTAAAATCCATTTTGTATCATACAGTTCCTCTAAACTCCAGAAGGTGAAGCGAAGGTCACGATCCGAAAACACCAAGTCCTCCTGAAATCTGCGGCTTTATTTGAAATTCTCCGCTCACATTTCACCGCGAACGGCTTCGGCCTAAAAAGCCAAACATTAATGCGGAGTTTGGCAGGTCCGATCACACCAAAGCAAAATAAACTAGAGGGCAACAGATCGCTCATCGTCTCTGGTGTAACTCAAAGGTTTGGACACTGCAAGGTTAATGGCAATTTAATCAAAAAATAATAATGAACTTGTTTTGATTTTTCTCGTTCCTATGACAGCGAAAATCAGGTACAGCTCTTCGTATCGGTGCGAGTGAAGGATTTGTGTGTATGGGATGTTTACATTTGTGCGTCGAACATTTTGGCAGTGAAGAAAACCACATTCCTCAGTCTGATGTGACGTGAGGTGGACACTTTTGGCTCAACCTCTTCGTTCTGCATCCAAAAGTGAGAAAAAGAAGAAAAAAGAACTGAAAAATGTAGTTCTGTTGATCTGTGGAGCTGTACCCAGAAGAGCATAACATGGAGCTTAGAGTGTCGGCTGTTTATCCAGAGGGGAAGAGAGGGGGAAGAGAGAAGAGAAGAGAGAAAGAGAGAAGGGGATAGAAAGGGGAATGAGAAAGGGAAAGATAGAGGGGAATAGAGAGGGGAATGAGAGAGAGAAAGAGAGGGGGAAAGAGCAAGGGGAAGAGAGCAGAGGAAAAAAAGGGGAGAGAGAGGAAGCGAGAGGGAAAGAGAGAGGGGAAGAGAGAGGTAAAGAGAGGGGAACAGAAGGGGAGAGAAAGGGGAGAAGAGAGATGGGAAGAGAGAGGGGAATAAGAGAGGGGAAGAGAGAGGTAAAGAGAGAGGGAACGAGAGAGGGGAACAGAAGGGGAAAGAAAGAAGGAAAGAGATGGGAAGAGGGGGGAAAGAGAGAGGGAAAAGAGAGGGGACTAGAGAGGGAAAAAGAGAGTGAGAAAGGTAAGGAAAAGAGAGGGAAGACAGGGGAGAGAGGAGGAGACTGAGTGGAAGAAACGGGGAAAGAGAGAAGGAAAAAGAGGGGGAAGGGAGAGGGGAAGAGAGAAGTAAAGAGAGATGGGAAGAGAGGGGAAGGGAGAGGGAAAGAGAAAAAGAGAGGGAAAGACAGATGAGAAGAGAGAGGAGAAAAGAGAGGTAAAGAGAGAGGGGAAAAGAGGGCGAAAGAGGGAATGAGAAAGGGGAAGAGAAGGGGAATGAGAGAAGAGAAGAGAGAGGGAAAGAGAGTGAGAGAGGTAAGAGAAAGAGAGAGGGGAAGACAGATGGGAAAAGAGAGAGAAAAAGAGAGGGGAAAAGAGAAAGGCAGAGGGGAAGAGAGGGGGAAAGAAAGGGAAAAAGAGAAGAAGAGGGCTTTGATACCGATCAATAGGAGCCAGTATTGCACAATTTCAATAATAAAGGTGCACTATGTAAACTTCTCCACCTGCTTATTGTTATGAAAATGCTATTGCTTTGTCTAGAATGTCCCACAATATGACATTAATGTTATTTATTTCCATGGAGACAAGCCCACAATGCCTCCAGACCAATTTACAGGTCAAATCTGCAGAGAGGCGAGCTCACTCACAGTGGGAATGCACGTCTTTTTGAGCAGTAACACCAGTGTAACATAGACGAGTTTAATGCCATACTGTGAAACATATCAGGCAAAGCAATAATATCTCCATGGAAACAATCTTGTGGTGGACACTATTAGAAAAAAGTTACAGCGATAAATCCACTAAACTACTTTTTTAGATTGTGCATTTTTATATATTCTTTTATATATTCGTCTGCATATATTCAAGTAAATTGAGGAAATCAGGCACAGTCCCTTTAAGAGAGCTGTGTTTCCTTCACTGTTAAACCTGAACTTATTATCTGTTTGTCCTTGAAAAAGCAGTTAAGCGTGTACTGTATAAACACAGAGTCTTTTCTCCTTTGAAAGCACAGCCCATTGACTTTAAAAGGGAAATGAAGTATTGCGCGCTGCGGCCACATTAGCGCTGGTATTCGTGCTCCTGTCCGCTCCATGCTCCGATTCACAGCATCTGATAAGAACAGCACACACGTCGGCTCCGCATGCTTCTTTGGGGACGTTACACTGACTTCCATTCACTACCTAAACCCCAGCGCCTGCAGCCAATCATTACAGCTCCTCTATTACGCAAATTGGATTCTTGTGAGCCTTAAGCCATGTTTTTTATGCTGTTACCTGCTCAAAAACTTACCTGGAGTTGTGTTTTGTTTCATTCACACTTTATTATTAGTCTGTTTACATCTCCAAAGCTCAAAATGCTCAGAAATTATCCAAATGATTCTTCCTTTTTGAGAGAATATGCAGGATTTGTGTGAATGAAAGAAAACACAACTCCAGGTACGTTTTTGATAAGGAAACAACATTAAAACATATTTTCTGATCGAAGTTATTGATGTATAAAGGAGGCAGGTCCCCATAATGTGAGCGTGTGCAGGTCTAAGTCCCCACGCTGTGATAAATAGTGGTCCACACACTCAGCGCTCGCCGCATTAGCCAGCAGCATATTAAAGTGTTGAGTTTCAGCCTCTGTTAATCCTCTGCAGACTCGGGTGGTCATGTCCAGACTTGTCCAGGTCCCAAACTCAAACCTGAATCCTCCTCTGTTCCGTCTTTAAGGTTCCACTTTCACATTCCTCTGCACCAGCTCCATCTTTACCAGCATCACTCAGTCTTCGTTTAAAAGACTCATTATGCCATTTTATTATCTGTGTTATTATGTTGTTTCCTCGTGAAAAACATGCCTGGGGTTTTTCTGGAATTGCCAATCTACTGGTAGCTGTTAACTTGAAAACTACAGCTTCATGACATCACAAAGGAGAACAGAGCATTTTGAGGTTTGGAGATGTAAAAAGACTAATAATAAAGATTTCCTCAAACATGTGAATGAAACAAAATAAAACACTGTTTTTGATGAGTATGTTTTTGATGATGTAACAGAATTATAACATGGTTTAAAGGTCGCAAGAGTCAATTTTGTGTAATATAGAACTTTTTTTTGTCTTCCTTGAAATGTTTTACCTGCCAAATCTCAAATATTTCTGTTTTTATACAAAGACATATCAATCTGGTCCCTACTCCCTCCGTCATGCCAGAATCAAACCTGATCATCCAATCAGATTTCAGTGAACGAAACAAAAGAGCTCATTGGTCACCATCGTTTTGAACAAAATCACATTTCTCTCACCTCAGCTTAACATAGTTTAGAGCTTCACTCATTGATTCTGCAATAGTCCACTGTATTTTTCAGTCTTCTGTGATATTTTTTCCCCCTTTTTTTTCATCGTAAGCAGCCATATTTGTTATGTCAGGTGGACCATGCTTGTCCCTGATTGGCTAATCCATCTGTCAGTCATCTTCTGAAATTTTGGAGTTTCACCAGTGTCTCTCATCTTTGTAAAATATTGAAGTAGTGTGTGTCTGGATCCCAGGCAGAGAAATGTTATGGTTCTGCCTGGAATGTTCCACAATATGGTATTAAATCATCACATTCTAGAAGATTTTAGTGCGATTATGTCATTCAAACAAGAGCGAGATTTCCCTATTGACCACATAGTACAGTGAAATACTTACATTAAATTCACAAACGTTGAACCGGATCATTTGCCATTTTAACTAGAACCAAGAACTCACTGTACTGCAACAAATATCTGCCAACATTCATTTCATTCAGTCTTTATTCCATATTACTGGCCTATAGAACGGTGATGTCGTGTGAAACCCAGAACTTGACTGTACCACCTCCCTCTGTGATGCTCTGACCTGCTCCTATGTGTTGTTTTTACCCCTCTCCCTGGCTCTCCCTGACCCCCGAGCCCACAGGAGCACTGCTTAACCCCAATCTGATGCGTCTCTATCGGGGAGACGCTGGGGTCAAACGTGCCTCATCTCCAGGTTCGGGGGGTGTCACTTCAGAAGAGCGTGACTGATTTATGAGGGCCAAAGTGGGAGTAGGAAACAGAGGGGGGGCTTCCAACAGACCAGACCAGCACGTGAGCGGAGTACATTTGGATGATGTAATGGAGTTATAGTACTGACAAAAATGTAAGAATAGTTTGGGTTCTGAATTCCTACAGTTTAACGGTCCTATATTACGCAAAAGTGATTCTTGTGAGCTTTAATCCACGTTATAATGTTGTTACCTCCTCAAAAACATAACCTGAGTTGTGTTTAGTTTCCTTCACACATGTCTGAGTAATCCTTTATTATTAGTCTGTTTACATCTCCAAAGTGCAAAATTCTCTGTTCCACCTTGTGATGTCATGAAGTGGTAGTTTTCACATTAAACTTTTACCTTTAGTTCAGTAGAGCAGGCTAAGATCATCCAGATGATTCTAGTGAAAGTGTATGGAGTTTAAAAAGTGAATAACTTCCTGTATTATCACATTTCAGTGGAGTTTTGACCTTATGGTAAAGCAAACAACAACTAGCATGCTAACACGCATTGCCTGATTATTGTCCAGTAACACAGTTGATATTAGATGCAAACAGTACACCATCAGGAAATGCCAAGAATGCGAGTAAACAGCTTGACACAGCTGTGGGTTTATGTGTTTGGGGTTTGCACAATACTTGTTCTCCATAAAAATGAGAATTATTCCAGGACAAGACAAAGCTGTAAAAGTTCAGCTCATGCCCCAAATGCAAACCACGGGGTTGCAAGGTGAATCGAAATCAAATTGAAATCGCAATTTGAATGGACACAATTAGCAAATCACAGACTTTCATTTTTCATGCTCACCCCCATCTCCCTTTGCTCCCCATGCTAAGGCACTCCCGCTTCAGAGCACTATCACAACACAATCAATCTGCTAATGAAACTCCTGCATTAGGAGTGTAAGAAAAAATCGATTCAGTGACAGATCGTGATACTTCATTGCACAATTCTGCTGAATCGATTAGTTGCATTCTGTTCTCATGATTTAAAAAAGGTAATAAATTATATTTCATACAATTTGGTTCTCATGAACGTGTAGTTGACAATATTATTAGAAGTAAATATTGATAAATTGCAATATATCATCCATTGGTTTAGTAGCAGGATATATCGTGATATATTAAATCGTGACATGCATATCATGATATGTATTGTATTGTCAGATTCAAGGCAATGCACACCCCTACTGCACATCGCATCAGGTTTGTGAAGTTGTAGTGTATTTGTATCATGCTTTTTTATTTATTTATGGAGAATTGTTGTGTGGGAGCTTGGGTGATGTAGGCTTGTGGGTGGAACCTTGTACAGAATCTTACAGCTAACAATAAGGAGGGTTTGAATAGGGCTTGGAAGAGATCACAAGATGACTCAAACATGCATGGATGACATCTAAAATCTTTTCAGGCATGTTTTTGATGAAGCAGCAACGTTATAATACCATAGTAGAAAGTTCCAAAAAGTCAATTTTGCATAATCCCCCGTTTAAACAAAATAAATTGGATTTATACACGCAATTGAAAAAGGATGTCTTTTGACTTTTTATTCAAATGTCAAAACCTCATTCAGTCTTCCAGGAAATCTCATTATGCTGTTAAACAATTCTTAGTAACAATCATGTTCTGACAGCGTGTGGTATTGGCATCCCTGTTAATCTGTACACATCCAAAAAATTCAACCAAAAATTATGATTACACTATGGAGACTGAAGTCCACCCTTTTCCTGAAACTAACAAAATGCTTTGCCAAATGTTGTCAGAACTCATAATGCAATCCATTTTTATTTCTTATTAAATCAATAAACAGTCAGAGGGTGCCTCCTAATGACATCAGTTTAACTTTTATGCATGAATTTTATTATTTATTATCGTTCCATAAAAGAGTCGGAAGTTGGCAAAATATCACTCAAAACTGAAAGTCATTGGCCAACACTTTGATACACCAAGCTTTGATAGATAGATATCTTAGATAGATTCATGTATATTGGAATTGGAATTACGTAACTACCAAAAGCATCAATTTCAAAAACATTTATTTCTCATGCTTATGCTATAAAACAGTCAGAGGTTTTGTCCTTACTGAGTTTCAATAACCTTTTATGACTGAATATTACAATTTCTTACAAAAACTGGCTGGCACGGATCAGGTTAGCTTGATGCATTCATCTTTGGTCATTATTGGAATGTCTCTATTTCCAACAAAGTCTGTGTAACCAATATTAAACAATGGGTAGATTGGACCCTGTTGATGTTTAATATTCTTCTAATATTCTTCACTCAAACATAAAATTAGTTTATAGAAAAACTAGCCACCACAAATCCGGTTAGCCTGATGCATGTATATTGTTATTGGAAAGGCATAATTACCAAGAGCATCAAGTTATAAAACATTTTGTTCTTGCGCTTACGCTATAAAATGGTTAGAGGTTGCATCCTTACTGAGTTTTAATAACCATTTATGACTCAATATTACCCAATTTCTTACAAAAACTAACTGGCACGGATCAGGTTAGCGTGATGCATGTAGCTTTGGTCATTATTGGAACGTCTCTATTTCCAACAAAGTCTGTGTAGCCAATTTAAAACAGTGGGTTGAATACACCACATTGACTTTTAATATTGCCTAAATTTCACTCAAACATAAAATAAGGTTATAGAAAAACTGACACATATCCGGTTAGCTTGATGCATCTATATTGAAATTGGAATGAGATGATTACCAAAAGCATCAAGTTCTAAAATATTTATTTCTTACACTTACGCTATTAAACGGTCAGAGGTTGTGTCCTTACTGAGTTTTAATAACCTTTTATGACTCAATATTACCCAATTTCTTACAAAAACTAACTGGCACGGATCAGGTTAGCGTGATGCACGTAGCTTTGGTCATTATTGGAACGTCTCTATTTCCAACAAAGTCTGTGTAGCCAATTTTAAACCATGGATAGATTACACCCTAGTGACTTTTAATATTGTTGCCTAAATTTCACTCAAATATAAAATTAGTTATAGAAAAACTAGCTGACACAAATCCGGTTAGCTTGATTCATGTTTATTGCAAATGGAATGACAGAACTACCAAAACAATCAATTGCAAAAAAAATTTATAGGTTGCATCCTTACTGAGTTTGAGCAACTTTTTATGATTTAAAATTGTGCAGTTTCATCCAAAGACTATAGCCAACACGAATCAGGTCAGCTTGATGCATGCAATTATTGGTTATTATTGGAACGTCTCTTTTTCCAACAAAGTGTAACCAATATGAAAGTGTGGGCCTTTAACATCCTATTCACTTTTAATGTTCTTTTTGGCTGAATTTCACTCAAACAGAGAATTCGTTTATAGGAAAACTAGCCGACACAAATCCGGTTAGCTTGATTCGGTCTCATGCATGCTACGGTCATTACTGTAGCGTTTCTATTAGCTTACATTACCGAATCCGCGTCATCCATGATTGACCTGGGAGGGTGGCTAATGGCTAACATCTGCAGGAAGAAGTGGACTGAACACCTGCAAGGTTCACCGGGAATATTCAGGAGCAAAGAACAAGGAGCTGCTAAACTTAGACAGCCTTTAGTTTGGCTTCCACTTTCTTCCATGCTGTGGGCCCAACGGGGATTCATAATAAAACATTTACAAGATACAAAGATACTTTCTGGTTTTTGCTTTGCCGGCAATCTCCCACAGCATCTTGCATTTCTTATTGCTACAACTAGATTTCTGTGACTTAAGTTTTACTTTTCAGTCTTGTGTGTGATTTGCATAGGGTTTTGGTGGTACTGACAGGTCATCTTACATGCAAAAAGTTGATGGTTATTTCCCAGCATCTGAACCAGAACCTATTGCTGTTGTGTCCTTGAGCAAACCCCATTTTCACATATGTGTTTTAAAGCTACAAGAAGAATCCAACATTAAAACTCATAAGAAGCACAGACCATAATGCAGTTTGTTTAGTAAAGGCCTTGTACTATGTTTTTCCCCATGTATTTGAACAAATGTGTCTATCTTTTTATTGTCTGAGAATCAGGAAGTGCACTTTTAGCTAAGTTGTTGTTATGGCAAAACTCTGCTTTGGCTTCTGAGAGTCAAAATCATTTATAAACTCATCATGGAATAATTAGGTTGCTCAAAATGCACCGAGGAATAACTTTGGACCACTGCAAACTGTTTAACATAAGGCTACTATTACATGTTATTGCATTATCTATCATACAGATTTATTCACATATGATGATTTAATTCAGTAACTTCTCTTGATACCGGACGCCATTAATGTAATTAAATAAATCTGGTATAGTTGGAATACAGCAGAAATTTTATCCAAACAAACTGTGTCCTTTTCCTCTTTACCACTTTCTCTCGCCAAGTAAAACCTTCCTTCATTAAATCGTCTTTAACATACAACGCACCCGGGCTGTAACATTATCAGATCTTGTAAATGTTGGTGTTTTTACTGTTGATATCAGGTGCTTTTGACTGGGAGGGGTAGAGGAGGGGGTCGAGGAAAGGCAGAGTAACTCATTCTGACACACGGGTTTATTTAACCCCCTCTGCACACAAGGCCCTGTCGCTGTGCCATTTTGTGCGCGATGTAAGTTATGCACACAGCCCAGAGCAATGATTTAATTCACTAACCATTCGAGCTTTCCCCCACGGAGCTTTTCGGAGCAGGCCGTTTGGCAGCTGAATATTGGAAACATGCTTTTTCTGACACAAACTCAAGGCTCAAAACTCAGGGGTGTCACTTTAACAGAAGGTGAGGCCGAACAGGAGCCAAGAGAGTGCTCACGTATGATGTCATTATAACAGAGATATTGGCCCTGTCCACACAAAATGGAGAGGAGGAAGAGTAGTAATAGTAGATGTACAACGCATGATTTATTCATTCCATACTCCGTCGTGGTAAGGGACTATCTAAGGTACCATATGGACAGTAGATCAGTTGGGAGAACGTTTGTCCACTAATGCAAAGGTTGGCGGTTTAAATCTTGCTCTCAACAAAAACATCTTGACAAAACATCATTGTTTGAGCGGCTTGAGTTACTGACCCACAGGTTGGTGGTGAGATTCCAGCTCCCACAGATGAATGCTGTGTTCCTAGGCACTACCTTGCTCCTAGTGTCTGTGTATAATGGTGTGAATGGGTGAGCAGTTCCTTGATGTAAAGGGATTTGAGTGCCCTGAACGTGGAAAAGCGCTGTTTAAAAATGTGACCATTGACCCATTTGCCCCTCCAACCATCACCAATCACTCGCACACACCACTTTCATACTAGACAATGTGGGTGAAGTGCCTTGCTTCAGAACACATCAACAGAACGTGGTTTAACCTTGCGTTGGGGCACTACTGCACAGTCTAGAGTGACCAGACATCCCTATTTGACCTGGACAGTCCCAGCTTTGAGCCCTGTGTCCCCTGTCCCAGCAGATTTATACAAAACCACCAATTTGTCCCAGTTTGATACAAGAAATGTCCCAGGTGTCCCTATATTTGACCAATCTGACCCCTGCAAACAGTAAAGAGAAGCATAAACTGTCATTTGTTTGGGTAAAATACAGAAAAGTTGCTTAAAAACGACCAAAATACAGAAAATGTGACTATACTGGATCACATGTTCATCATGAATGGTCTCTGCATAAGTTTAATTACGTACTTGATTCACAATTTTATTATTACCAATCACCAAAAAAACAGGGATGTCCCAGTTTTTTTTTTATTTTGAAATTCTGGTCACCGTAAGGTAGTTGTAACAGCAGCAGTAGCAGTAATAATAGTTTTTGTATTAGTTATAGATGGCAAAATATTGATATTTTGAGGTATCAAAAATTCTCTACAACTCTTTATTTTATTTTTTTTAAATAAAGTTACTGTTTTTAGTCAAATGTGTATTTCAGTGTACCAGTACAAACACTGAATTTGAGAATCAGTTCAAGATGGAAATGTATTTAACCATGTTTAACAAGGATTGCACAAAAGAAAATGTGCTCTACAAATCAACTTACCTTGGCTTTCCAGTCGTAATGTGCACGCTGAGACTTATTGTAAACCACTTTGAGTCCAGTTCAAATCTGTTGCCAATTTCCCTTCATCTTTTAGCACTCCTTGTGTAAATACATACATTCATATACAGCTCATTAGCTTTAGCTCGACTGCACGTTCCTCTGTATTGCGGTGCCTCCTCTGAGCCTCAGGTGGGACCAATCGCACACACTCCGCAAACCCGCAGCCATCACGTCCAATTAGCGCGTTAGCTTTAGCATCTGTCGCTACGGAAACAAAAGGGAAGCCAAGAAAAACAGCTGTGTGGAGCGGAGAGGCCACTCAAATCAGAGGACATGAGTTATGGTCCTGTTCTGGGCATTTCAGCAGCTAACCAATCAGAGAGATTTATAACAGCGGGGTCAAGGGTCAAACAGAGGCGGCTGTGGGCACGGAACATTACACGCTGAACTTTTGGTGACTCAATCAATGACTTAATTCGAGGTCATTTTGTCAACGAGGTGATACAGAAATAGGCTTGAATAGAGGGTGCATTAAAGGCAAGATAAAACTGTCTTTATTTGTCTCACAGTGGGAAATTATAGTGTTGCAACGCAAAGTTCTTACCCGGTAAATCCAAACACATCTCAAGTCAGAAGCAAATGTGATTGTCCAGTCAGATTTGTTTATTTCAGTGGTGCATGTGAAATGAAGGAGCTCACTGGTCACCATCATTTACGCTGTACAATATATGACTCAAGTAGAAGTAAACGTACGGGTCTGAAAACTGTTCTGAGAAGTACAGTTTTATGTAAAAGGTACAGACATTGTAAAGTCCGAAGTGTGAAGAGAAGTGAACGCTTCAGTGACAAAAAGCACATATCCAAAAGACCTATTCAGAGACCAAGAAAGAGGGGAAGAGAGAGACAGAGAGAGAGAGAGACTGAGATAAAAAGAGAGACAGACAGACAGAGAGAGAGACAGAGACAGACGGAGAAAGGCGGAGAGACAAAGAGAAAGACAGAGAGAGGGAGACAAAGAGACAGACAGAGTGAGAGACAAAGAGACAGACAGACAGAGACAGACGAAGAAAGACAGAGAGACAAAGAGACAGGAGACAGACAGACAGAAAGACAAAGAGACAGACAGAGACAGATGGAGACAAAGAGACAAACAGAGAGAGAGAAGAGAGAGGGAGACAGACAGAGACAGAGAGAAAGACCAAGAGAGAGAGTGACAGAGAGAGAGACAGAGAGAGAAAGACAGACAGAGAGACAAAGAGACAAACAGAAAGAGAGAGACAGAGAGAACAGAGAGAGAGACAGAAAGAGAGAAAAAGAGACAGAGTAAGAGAGACAGAGAGAGCGAGACAGAGACAGACAAACAGACAGAGAGAAAGACAGAGAGACACAGAGAGAGAGACATACAGAGACAGAAAGAGAGAAAAAGAGACAGAGTAGGAGAGAGAGACAGCGAGAGAGAGACAGCAAGAGAGAGACAGAAAGAGAGTAAGAGAGACAGAGAGAGAGAGAGAGACAGAGACAGACAAACAGACAGAGACACACAGAGAGAGACACACAGAGAGACAGAAAGAGAGAAAAAGAGACAGAGTGAGAGAGAGAGACAGAGAGAGTGAGAGAGAGAAAGATGCAGAGAGAGAGCATGTGTGTTTGAAACAGAGGCGTCCCTGGAGAGATGAGGCTCATTCACATAGTCTGACCTGACAAATGCCTGAATAATGCAGACGACTGCACTTAGATCACAGGCTCTGTAATATTACATAAGCCCATAAGAGACACAGGCCCTCTGAATGGTCCTGAGCTCTTATTGCCCACCATGTGATAGAAGAGAAGTCTGTAACCAACTTATTTTCAGCCAAATCAACCATTCTGAGATGTCCAAATCCACAAATAAAAGATAATTTAAATTATCAAACAATGCAATAGGACTTTTATGTTAATTCCGTCTGTACTTTTTTACCTAATTACAAGTTTCTGAATCTTAATTTTTAGGGGGATCTGTCTTGGTCTGTTATGAGAATTACAATATTGACTTATCGTTCAATATATGAAAGCTGGAACAATAATTTTGGGGCTTAATATATATCGTGTGTACATTTTCTTACAATAGTGGGGAGATGTGGGGTATTTTTCTAAACTGCGATAAGATCTGAGCTGCAAAGAGTGGCATAAATAACTTCAACCTTTTAATCCAGCAGTATATTTAAAAATAGGTTTATTGGAATGATCCTGTTTTGCGACAGTGGCTTATTGTACTATTATGATAGGCCTATCTCTGTGCAGAGCTTGTTCCCACTTATAATGAGAGTAGACTTTGAACTTTAGATCATTTTTGTTAGGTGTTTTATAGGAAATTGTCCCTTATTGTAAGCAGTTAAAATTTACACACAAACATTAACCAAATCCTTTCCTTCTCTTCCAGGTCACAGAAAACATCGTGTCCAAACAGACTTTTATAGGTGAGACGCAAACCCATGACTTTACATTATAATAATACATCATTACTACAATCACTCACTGTCGGTGTGCACTTCCTGTTTGTCCTGCAGAAGCGCGGACGATGCCTCGCACTTTCAACTCCACGGGCTCAAAGTTCGTGACCTCCGTGCCCCAGCGGCCCTCGGCTCACTTGACCCTGAGGGACTCCAGTTCTCCAGGTGAGTCTGAGTTTACAAAGTTAAAATTAGTCTGAAATACTAATATTATTACTGCTACTACTACTGCTACTTCTACTACTATTTATTTATTTATTTTAACACTGTTTATTGTGTTTTTGACATTTAATACAATGACAATCTCCAAAATAAAGCATCAAACATGTCAAAAAGGTTAAACAGCAGTTCAAGCAAGATGCACAAGCACATGTAATTATTATTGCCTATATAATGTCTTAGTCTTAATGTGTTAAGGCCTCCACACACTACAGGATTTTTCGGTCTTAAACGATTTTTAAATGTGCAACAAAATGCGCACAACACAGACATGAGAAGAAACTTATGAGGTTTTAAATCTCTAATCGCAAAGACTGCAGCGGGATCTGTCTGCGGACCACAGGATATAAAGTTATGTGGGTGATCGTGTCAGTTGTTTCCTGTCTACAGTAAAATGAGTCGCTTTGAGAGGCTGAAATGTTCAAAAGATCAGAGCTCTACACTTCTACTTTAGATACAAGTCAAAACCGTGTTATTATTATTTAAGAAATGTGGTGCGATACTTCAGATACAGGAGTTTTAAAGCATAGAAGATTGGAGATAAAGTCCACAGGAAGTAGAGTCACTATCGCTAATCTGCAGCTTTACGATCCGTGAGCTCTGTGGACGTAAACAAACACATGCGAGGAACAACTTTTGCCTTTTTACTTTCAAAGAAGCTTCAAACTGGATTAATAGTGCGGTTTTGTGGACTGGATGTCATTATTTGTGGAGGACAATTTCTATGGATAAAGTGGATCAGATGCTGCACTTTAAATTTACCACTTTATGGGAGGTGAGTAATAAAGTCTTTATTTTCGCTATATCACGAGTTTGTATCTTGCGTCTCTGTGTCCTCTGCCCCTGACGCTCTGTAATAATCATCATAATCACAATCATAATAATCATAATAACAAAACAAAAGTAAAAACCACTGAACATTCACGCAGACGAAATAAAATAAAATAAATCACCAATCACCAAAATGTATAAGTTGAAAAGGTGGATATCACAAAGATTATCATATAACTCAGATGTAAATAGAAGTTTAAATGCCTTTAAATTATTTATATTTTCTGATCATTTCTGATTTATGTGGTATTCCTCGTCAAAAACATACCTGGAGTTTTGTTTTGTTTCATTCATACATGTTTAACACACAGACTGCATATTCTCTCCAACAGAAAACACTCTGTTGCACCTTGTGATGTCATTTGGTGATACAGGAAGTGCTCAACTGTGTTTTTAAACTCCATATAACTTCACTCGAATCATTTGGATCATTTATTTAAGTTTTGGAATTGCCGATCTCTACTGAACAAAAGGTAAAAGGTAGCTGCTAACTTTAAAACTCCCACATCATGACATCACAAGGTGAAACAGAGCATTTTGAGCTTTGGAGATGTAGACAGACTAATAATAAAACTCAAACATGTGTGAATGAAAAACACAAAACACAACTCCAGGTCTGTTTTTGAAGTGGTATTATAACGCAACTTATGCAAATTTTATGTAATATAGGACCTTTAATGAGTGCAAGGTGATAAGACAAGTTTAATGCCATACTGCAGAACATTCCAGGCAAAGTAACGATATCCCCAAAGAGAGGACAAGCGTTACATGTGCCGTTTTGTTCCTTTTTCGAGTAAACAAACTTGTATTAGTAACAGTTGTGTCCTCGGTGGAGCCCTGTCCTCACTTACAGGGGGGATTCGCGTGCAAAACCGCTGGGTGTCGACCAATCTGGCAACGCACCGCTCCAATCACGGACCGCCTCTCCGTTTGAGGAAGGAAGACGCCTCACCTTTGACCCCCAACCTGCGCGCTATACCAAAGTCCAATCCCGACGCAAAATAAACGCGGAATCGCACACGCCCCGATCTTAAAACGTTCCAGCGCTGTGAAAATATTCTGCAGCGCTGCTTCTGTTGCTGTGGGGGAACGCCAAGGACACCAACAATGGGAAGGAACAGGAACAGGAAGAGGTTCGTAGAGACTTCTGAAGAATTACGTGGGGTTATGGTGACAAAAAACATGTGCAGTTAAAGCTACACATTAAAATGCACATTATAACTTCATATTTTTTTCTAATTCTGACTCTAGACTCAAGATTTTCCTCATGCTCATAAATCTTTCAGTGCGGACGGATAGAATTGTGCAGATCTTAAAACATGAAATATAGTGACAATGTGCTGATAGTTCTTATAGTTCATGGCTTATTTCTGTGCATGCTTTTAATTGAAATGATTATAAATGACTAGTTACACCCACAGAGCCCTGCATTGTCTCATGGTGATACAAAACAGCCTTTGAGACATCAAATTGTTGCACATTCCAAAGAAAATAAAAAGTTAAGCTAAAATTACCCTGTGTTTTGTGTCAAATGGTTTCCAAACTTTAACACAAAACAGTTCGATTCTCATTAAAAGGCTAAATTGTCCTGAGGAAAAGTCCCCACAGAGGAACAGGAATCTTGACAGAGGAGTGGTTTTCCAGCTCTGATTCAAAACGGCCGCCCTGGATATTTTTTGGAGTGTTTCACTTGTTGATTGTTTCTAGGGGAACGTTTATGGAGCTCTGGGGATCGTTGCTCAATATTCACATGTTTCTTTGGTTCTGCTTTTAGTTTGACCTCTGGGCTTGTTTGTTTCTTGTGAAGAGAACAGAAAGTGTGGCCAACATCAAATCGTAAATGAGATGCACTTTGCCTTTAATTTAACTCGGGTGCTTTTGGAGTTACAACATTTCTTTTTAAATCTCGAAGAAAGAAAACAGACTCATAACTGTTTTGATGCGATGATTGTAATTCTCCAAAATGTCGGCCAGATTGCCTCTAAGTCTTTGCCCCATTACGCCCAAAGGAACATCAAATAAAGATCAAATATTATTTTAAAGGGCTTTGTCAAACACATCTCATATGTATTGTCAGATTTTTTTCTAATTATGTTGACACCAAAGATCAGTGGTTACGACATTCACTCATTACCCTGCAGGTGCATGTTTTTGTTGTGTCCTTGGGCAAGACACTTCCTCCACCTTGCCTAGAATGTGAATGTGAATGTGGTGTGAGTGCCACAGATTGGCAGCCTCACTTTCCTCCATCTACCCCAGGGCAGCTGTGATGAAATGTTTTAACCCTTTGTCCTCTCCACAGGCCCCACCCCCGGCCTGCACCAGTCTTGTCGTCATGTGGTGCGCTCCTGGGCCAATCAGAGCTTTGGATCCCACCTCCACAACATGAGTCTGACCAATGGGAAGCTCAAAGTGCCCCAGGACGGACGCTACTACCTGTACTCACAGGTGAGTACCACACATGTACTACGTGTACACGCAGTATATAGTACCACACATGTACTACCTGTACTCACAGGTGAGTGCTACACATGTACTACCTGTACACGCAGTGTATAGTACCACACATGTACTACCTGTACTCACAGGTGAGTACCACACATGTACTACCTGTACTCACAGTATACAGTACCACACATGTACTACCTGTACTCACAGGTGAGTTCTATAAATATACTACCTGTACTCGCAGTATACAATACTGGTAGTACAGTACCACACATGTACTACCTGTACTCACAGTATACAGTACTACACATGTACTAGTACTCACAGTATACAGTACCACACATGTACTTCCTATATTCTCAGTATACAGTACCACACATGTACTACCTGTACTCACAGTATACAGTACCACACATGTACTACCTATACTCACAGTATACAGTACCACACATTTACTACCTGTACTCACAGGTGAGTGCTACACATGTGCTACCTGTACAGTTTGCAGTGGTTTAAAGTTATTCCTCATTTATCTTATGCATTCAGTGTTTTTCACAACGACTAGCATGCTAACAGCCTTACTTCCTGGTTTGCGGATGATAAACAGTTCGTAATTAGATGTGGACAGCACACATACTCTCTTATACCCTTGTTGTATTTGTATTCAGGAGTTGCTTTATACTTCTACTCTTGTGTATTTTCAGGTGTACTTCCGATACCCGTCTCCAGCCTCCAGTGAAGGCGACCAGCGCAGTGTGAGTCACCAGCTGGTCCAGTGTGTGTACAAGAAGACCTCCTACCCCAGCCCCATACAGGTGAGTACTACAAATACTGCCACAAATACTACTACATATACTATTACTGCCCCCAGCCCCATACATGTAATACTATGAATAGTATTTTGAATATTACTTCAAATAATACTACTATTACTCATTAATTGGGATGGGATAATCAGCAGTCGTTGCATTTTGTTGCATTTATTTCTGTAGTAAATATATAAAAACTTTATAAATATGGTTCATTTTCAGATTACAGACTCAAAGGTCTCAAATTTCACACAAATTCCAAAACTCATTTTAAAGCTCCTGTCCGCACAAGGTCAGAAATTAGGGATGTAACGATATCCAAATCTCTTATATACATCTCACGTACCGATATTTATGCAATATTTTGTGTTGGTTAACAAAACGGTGAAATGCTCTTAAAATGCTTTGACAAGACTTAACCTTCTTAAAATGCTTTGACAAGACTTAACCTTCTTAAAATGCTTTGACAAGACTTAGCCCAAAGAACTAAGATTTCAAAGTGCTTAGAACAGTTATTTCTTCATGTAGTCTGCAGTGAAATGGAGCAAAGGATCATGGTCTATGTAGGTTCCTTTTTTTCCCCTTTTTTTAGCTCTTGCTGTACCATAACTATTCAGAGACATGTAATTCGATTTACTGTGATGGCCCATGATCTTACTGTGAGACCATAATATTTCAGTTATTTTTACATCCCTATCAGAAATGTGCGAAGAAGTTTGAAATTTGATTCAAAAAGACCTGAGTGAATATACGTTAGCAAATATGTCAAATTATGAAGTTTCAGGAAAAAAAAACAGTATGGCCAATCTAAATCTGTAACTAGCTTTGCAAAATGTGTTTTAAAACGTGTTCAAATGTGTTTTAAAACATGCTCAAAATGTGATCAAAATGTGTTTTAAAACGTGTTCAAATGTGTTTTAAAACATGTTCAAAATGTGTTTTAAAACGTGTTCAAAATGTGATCAAAATATGTTTTAAAACGTGTTCAAAATGTGTTTTAAAACATGTTCAAAATGTGTTTTAAAACGTGTTCAAAACATGTTCTAAAATGTTTTAAAACATGCTCAAAATGTATTTTAAAACATGTTCTAAAACGTGTTCAAAATGCATTTTAAAACGTGTTCAAATGTGTTTTAAAACATGCTCAAAATGTGATCAAAATGTATTTTAAAACATGTTCAAAATGTGTTTTAAAACGTGTTCAAAATGTGTTTTAAAACGTGTTCAAAATGTGTTTTAAAACATGTTCAAAATGTGTTTTAAAACGTGTTCAAAATGTGTTCTAAAACGTGTTTAAAATGCATTTTAAAAGGTGTTCAAATGTGTTTTAAAACATGCTCAAAATGTGATCAAAATGTGTTTTAAAACATGTTCAAAATGTGTTTTAAAACGTGTTCAAAATGTGTTCTAAAACGTGTTCAAAATGCATTTTAAAAGGTGTTCAAATGTGTTTTAAAACATGCTCAAAATGTGATCAAAATGTATTTTAAAACATGTTCAAAATGTGTTTTAAAACGTGTTCAAAATGTGTTTTAAAACGTGTTCAAAATGTGTTTTAAAACATGTTCAAAATGTGTTTTAAAACGTGTTCAAAATGTGTTCTAAAACGTGTTAAAAATGCATTTTAAAAGGTGTTCAAATGTGTTTTAAAACATGCTCAAAATGTGATCAAAATGTGTTTTAAAACATGTTCAAAATGTGTTTTAAAACGTGTTCAAAATGTGTTCTAAAACATGTTCAAAATGTGTTTTAAAACGTGTTCAAATGTGTTTTAAAACGTGTTCAAAATGCATTTTAAAACGTGTTCAAAACATGTTCTAAAATATGTTTTAAAACATGCTCAAAATCTATTTTAAAACATGTTCTAAAACGTGTTCAAAATGCATTTTAAAACATGTTCAAAATGTGTTTTAAAACATGCTCAAAATGTGCTTTAAAAAGTGTTCAAATGTGTTCTGATGTGTTCTCTCTGGTCTTTTCTCAGTTGTTGAAAGGCGTGGGGACTAAGTGTTGGGCCCCTGATGCTGAATACGCTTTACACTCGGTTTATCAAGGAGGACTATTCGAGCTCAGAGCAGGAGATGAACTCTTTGTTTCCGTCTCCTCGCCAAATATGGTCAACGCCGATGACTCTTCCAGCTACTTCGGCGCATTCCGATTGGACCTCTGAAATAATAATGGATTTACAAACTACCAAATGGGAAATACAGTTGTGAATTCTGAACTTTTTCTGGAGATTTTTGGTGATATTGGCTGGACCGATGTTTTCGAAAGAGGTTTTTGTAAGACTTTAAGGAGGACGACACTGAACAGTTTGAAGCCGTTTTAATTCCTTGTAAGTTTTTGATTTTTTTTTTTTACCAAAATACATCAATTGCGTGCAATCACCTGGAGAAGACTGATGATTTTTGTCTTTTCTGTTGAAGGAATTAAATCTTTTGGACACATGTTTTTGGAAATCCACAAATCCAACATAAGTAACTATTTTCCACGGACTTTCTTCACCACAGTTGCCTTTTTGGAGTGAATTGAAATTGAACTTTTTGAGTATTTCAGACTTGGGAATGTATGGACAATAGTGAACTCGTTAAAACTGCGAGGAGACCAAAGCAAAAACCCAAAATGTGGAATCTAACTTGTGCCATGAACGTGCTGTACAAAAAAACTTTCTAATAATTAATATGTATTTGATCTCATTGACTGTGACCACTCGGACGCTTTGTACAAATGACTTAAGATTTAAAGAGTGGGTTGTATTTTTGTTGTGGATTTTGTAAAAACACGGAGGAGCAGGAAATGAGGGAGGAGAGGAGGAGGGCAGGTGTGGTCTTCTCAATGTTATGCAATAGGTTGCGTTTAAAATTTGATGACAATATAAGAAATTCAGATGGATTGCCTATATAACTCTATGGCAGATTCACAGATTTTGAAAATTTAGATTCACAAATGTTGAACTTTATCATTATTTGTTAAAAAATTTTGTCTACAAACTATAGACTGTATAAGTGAACTACAGGAGTGTGACGTCACCCATAGCATTCAGCTCCAGTCAAATGAAGCTCATTGAGGCTAACGATTCCAACGGCGAATTTGGAGTCGAGTTCCATATTTGGAATTCGGACCACGAGTATCATTTCCTACTTGGAACGTGGTCACAAACCCGTAATATTAAACGGATAAATTAAAGTCCTTT